>CAMXCT020006776.1:0-225554 GCA_947184155.2 Cladocopium goreaui | reverse complement strand
CCTTTGTTATTGTACTGAGAATGGATCTGGATGGATTCAAATGGTTAGAAATACATTAGAAATACTGTTTTCTTCTTGCCAGGTAATTACTTGATTCCGCTGCACGATCACCCCCAGTGGCACCATGAAACTAGGGCTATTGATTAATTGGGGGGACCCCCAAAAATCGTGTTCATTTGCTGCTCGAATGGCATTCCTAATTAAACAGCCCAGTTTTTCCCCCAATCCGGGGTTGAAATTACCACAATTTGTACTTGGCAATTGGCTGCGTTCTGACACATCTTTGTGCAAGTGAATCTGGAACGATCCCGGTCCCCCAAAAAGAGCACAGCATCACACACAGATTTTCGAGTGCCAAGCGTAGTTTCAGGGCCGAAATACCTTGGCCCACTCTGACTGCTGGCCTGGTCAGAGAAGCATGGCCAGGGTCTTTCCGAGGTTTCTGCTGAAACGTAGCAGGGCAAAATGAATGCAAATATGCAGAGATATTATGTCCACGTTTTTACCTCCTGCCAATGGTTATAATGGTCGTTCTTACTTAATTCTGTCATATAGATCCCAATTGGCTGCATTGGGAATCGAAGCTGAAGTCGAGTCCCAAAATTTGACCACATTTGACTGAGACTGATACAATCTCCTCTTAGAATCTCTGATATTTGTTTGAATGGTTACTGCAAGTCGTGAAGTCATCATGTTCTCCACGTTGAGTAGCGTCACTGACCCTCTCAAGGACGCAGTTGGTTGGGGCCTCCCAGATGCTGCGAACGCGAAGACGAACTGGGTCCGAAAATGACGGATTTCACATGGGGATGTATATGGCAACCCCAAAAAGATAGAAAAGTTGGAAATCTGGAATTTTAATGAATTTTAGGTAAACATAATCTATACTCGTACCATCCTGGAAATGGTTACTTATCTTTCGGGGGATGTATAACCAACAAAATGACGGATTTTGCCCACTAAACTTGGGATTTCATCGCCAACGAGAAATGGACATGGGGGGGTTGTAACCAACCATGATGTGGAGATTTAGGGGATATAATAATCGCTTAAAGAATCAACAATGTGAAACGGGTGTGGTTTGTCCAAACACATCTGGCAATTACTTCCATTTTACGGCTAAGTACATTATCTGGTTGGTGGTTTGGAACATGAATTTTATTTTTCCATATATTGGGAATAATCATCCCAACTGACTAATATTTTGTCAGAGGGGTTGAAACCACCAACCAGATGATGATTTGGGTTTGATTTTTGTCGATGCTTTGTTGGGCAGTTGAGATCACTAAAACCTCAATGTCAAGTCCTGGTAACCCCCCAAAAGGTCCCGAAAGTCCGGAAGGTCCCCAAAAAAACATCAACTTGGACACCCATGCTCCACATTAAAACCAATGGTATTACATGGGGATTTGCATGAATCTATGGGTTCATCAAGGGGTTCATTCGGGGATTTTCATGAAAGTCCGGAAGGTCAACAAAAAAACAATGGGAGGTATATTTGACGTAGAGGACAAATAGTATTGCCCAATAAATATGACAGAGAGGTGGGTGTTTTATCCCGAGGGATCTATTAAGTCTGTATTAGTTTTTCACTGAAGCCAATCATTGAGATTCCTGGTTTGGATGTGGTTTTCTTTGGTCAACCCACTCATTGACTCAACCACTTTGAGATGCAATTCCCGTCAATTCCAATCCTGGTATCGTAGCCTTTCTGAAGCAACTAGCTATATCCAGACGGCTGAGGTGTCCCAGAGTTGGTTCGAGGGACAAGTTTTACGGGACCCCTTCGCTATTCCATGGAGATTCCATAGGAAAAACATAATCACCATGTTTTTGGCAGCAGACTTCCCATGATTTCCCGGCTTTCCCGATCCATTGAAGGTGATCATGAACAACAATTACCTTTTGGATTACCTGCGGCAGTCGGGGAGCTCACCTGCGGGCGTGAAGACCAGTGGATTCCTCGCATATTCAGCAATGGTCAAAGCCAAACATGTGAACCCCTTTTGCAGTAAACATGCCCCAATCATTCAGGCTTTGAAAACTTTGGCCATGCCAACCTAGGGACCTTCAGGACCCATAACGTGAAGACCTGAGGAATGATGCTTTGCTTTCGCAGCTCTTTGATGGACTGAAAAACAAGGAGCTGAGGGGCTGCGGGGTTCGAACCTCATTTCGTGCGAAAGGGCTGCCGCCGACACTTGCAAATCACAATTTTACTAGGAGTTACTACAGTTTTTGACGATCGAACCTCATTTCGTGCGAAAGGGTGGCCATTTCGTGGCGCCTCGTCGGCACCGCCCGCGGCCTGAAGAGAGAAAAGAAAAAAGAAGGAGATAGACTGTGACAGAGGGCAAGAGAGAGAGAAAGAAAGAGATAGAGAGGGAATGAGAGGGAGAGAGAGAGAGAGAGAGAAGATGTGAGGATAAGATGTGAAGATGTGAAGATGTGAAGATGATATGTGAAGATGTGAAGATGCGAAGATGTGAAGATGATATGTGTAGATGTGAAGATGCGAAGATTCGATGATGATATGTGAGGATAAGATGTGAAGATGCGAAGATGTGAAGATGATATGTGCAGATGTGACGGTGAGAAGATGTGAAGATGTGAAGATGTATATCATACCCCCACTATTAGAAGAACCCTTCGCTCAGACGCGCTCGGGAAAAATCACATTCAAATGTTGAATGATTTTGAGGTCCTTCATTTTATGAAACCTCCATGTCCTAGATTGCGTGGAGAAAAAACATGTGGTTCCCGCTTTCGGAATTCCAGGGCTAGCTGCCAGCAGTAGGCTGATAATGTCATTGCAGTCCACTTAATTGGTCGTTATCACAAAGCTTTGGGCTAAGCAATGGGTTTCGACGATTTAGACCATGTGTTTTTTTCATGTTTCTTTACTTTGGATCTCGGAAAGTGAAAACTGGATTTGAAATGTTTTTGAAATCTTTGAATCAAAATTTTCAGATATTGATACGTACGTGCATGCATACATACATACACTGATCTGTGCGCCCACACACATGATATATAGATATTAGTTGTAGGTTGTAGATATATAGACATGACACAATTAGGCAGCACATAGCTGCTTCCATCTTGGATGGATGAAAACCTGGGAGGACATGCAGAGCTTGCTTTTCTTGCAGGACATGGACAATGGAACTGGCGGCCAGGGGTCAAATCTACAATTTCTCATTTTTTGTCCAATAATTTCAGGGAAAAAACATGCAGGAAAATCGTGTATCATCCTTTACTGTATTTGTGCGAAGATGTTTCTCATCCTTGGTTCCTTAGCTGCCCCATTCCCATCATCATCATCATCATCATCATCATCATCATCATCATGTGTTGTTATTGTTTTACTTCAATAACAGCAGTGTTCCAAATCATGGTATCACCATCGGCCCAATAGAACCTCAATTGATTGATGTCAAGGAAAAGCCAGGTTTTCAAAGGTTTTAAAAAACTTCCAATATTGTTCATTAACCCCAAATCAGTGCAGGGATTTCCATCAGCCACAAGCCATGAAATCTGTATGTTTTCATTTCTGTTTTCACTGATTTCGCAGACACGTGCCTAAGAAAAGCAAGTCACCGGGAGATTTGAAAACTGGAACGATTTTTTTCAAGAGATTCCCCCTGGACCTTGGATCCCCTAGATCCCTTGGAAAGCCCTTCAGGATGCTTGCAGGCTTGCCAAGACCATGCCACCCAGTGCGGAGACCTACTGGGATTGCTGGGCTAGCAGTGGGGTGGTTGGATTAAAAACTATATTTATTTCATTATATAATATTTTATTTTATAATTTGATATATAATATTTTATACTATCATATACAATGTATTATAATGCCGGATAGAATTGATATAACATGGGTATAAGGACATGTATAATATACATTCAATACATATTTTTTCTCGGTGGATGAACTTGATTTTAAATCTCAGCTATTTTGGGGTGAACACCCAGGGTTCCAGGATTTTGATCCGGGATGCTCACTGGCTGGCAGCAAATGATTAGTATTAAGACTGTAGGATCCTGTAGGCGTATACGCCCTTACAACTGGGGAACGCTTGACTTAAGATACTGTATGTGTCTTGTTTAGTCACACATTGCAGTTGCACAACGGGCATTATCAAACAATCCCACAGAATTCTATATAAGTTACACAGACCCGGGGCGCTACGAAAAGAACAGGTGAGCGGAAGTTGCTCTACGAAAAGATGATGCAGTACCTTGAAAGCCTTGGGACATCTTGGGACCATGTGGGATCACCCAAAAAGTGGCGGTGTTCCATTTTCAAAAAAGGAATGCTGCTTAGCCGCGAACACTGATGTTTTGTTTATTCGGGGGCAACCACTTCGAGAAGCTCCGCAAAGCTGGGTGCGTGAACCTTGGTTTGGATGGTTTGGTGCTATTCCTCAAGGGGAACACACCGACCCCCAGCTAAAACTTAATGGTGAAGGCATCTAAGGATAACCAGGATACGAGGCATTTTGGCATTTTGGGCAGGCAAAGGCGACCATTGGGACTGCTCCAGTGGGCCTGAGGCATCAACTCTTTTCCGTGCTGCAGCAGTTTTTGACGGAGGACTTTTCTTCAGCTTCTTTTAAGAAGCTGGGTTTTCAAAAGGTGATCCAAAATTCAATGCAAAGATAAGATAGGCGAATAAATAACACATGTATGAAACAGATTAAGAAATTTAGTATAATATAATAAAATTTTATACAATTTCATATATAATATAATATGTTTTAATATACTTTAGTATAATATCATTTTTCATATAATATAGTATAATATATAGTCGAATAAAATAAAATATAATATAATATAATATCAGATACGAAAAACTTTTACACTATTTTTTTTTACTATTCATAATTTATGTAATATGATTGGTTATTGTAGTTATAATTTATATATATATAATAGTAGAGTATACTTATAATTATATACAACATTTTTAATCATGTATATTAATATATAATAATATATATAATAATATGTAATAATAAATACTGATATTTACTGATATAAAATAAGATATAAGAAAATTTAAGAATATATTATAATAAGAAGAAAAAAATGCATAATAATAAATAGGAATATATATATATATACATATTTAAGCATATATAATAATATTCATTATAATAATACTATTAGTAGATAATATGTATATATATATATTTAAACATATAATAGCAGATAATAATATGTATTTATATATATACTTAATTATATATTTATATATATATATTTAATAATAATGCATAATAATAAGAATAAAACTAACAAAAATAGTATATAATATATAATATATATATATATATTTAATAATAATAATCATAACATTAATAAAGTTAATAACAAATAAATATACCATTAGTAATAATAAAACGTAATGTATATATATATATATGTATATATGTAATACGTTATATACATATGATATATAACAATTTGTAATCATATCATATTTTATAAAATATAAAATGTGTAGTAATATATACTAATATTTAATTATAAATGTTAATCATTAATAATATTTAATAGTCATTCATAGTATTTACATACAAAAAAGTATATTTATTGATATATAATGATATTTAATACATATTTTAATATATAGAAGAATATTTAAGAATATATAATAATAATCTAAATTAGTTATATGATAATATATTAAGCATATAATAATAAAGAAATATATGTATATATATATATATATTTATATTTATTGAAAATCATCGAAGAATATATTGAGCTGGTGATCCTCCGAGTTTTCTCCAGGAGCCCGAGCCCAAAGACGGCACAGAGGTGGCATCGAACAGTGGATTTTGCGGGACTCACTAGCTTTGGGGATGTTTGGGGTTTCCTATGTTAGATAATTTTACATAATGGATCACAATGGTACATACATTTTAAAAAAAATATATTTTTATCAATTTTTGGTCAAACCGGTGTTTCTTGTTTTTTTGTTTTGCGAATGGGTTGCAGCATCAGTGTTGGGCTCTTTTTGAGGGTTGGGTGCAAAATTCATCGCCCCAAAGGATGTTTGGCCGCACTCTTCGCACATGTAAAAGACTGGGATGGATCAAAACAGAACGAAGCTCAAAAGCCGCCATTTTGCCAATGACGCTCCAAAGAACATACCGTCCATAAATCCTGTCCGAACTAACATTCATAGATCCCAGATGATCCCAGCTATAAATTCCCAGCTATTTGGGTCAGCCACAGCAAAACATCGCAGAACTGACACCGGCAGGGGCCTGTTCCTCGACACATGGCTATGGAGGTGGGCGCTGGTCGAAGGTATAATCACCATGGTTGTTTTGTTTGTTGTTGCAATACATGTTTTCCTTTCTTTACATGGATCAGAGAAGATCAGATAAGATAGGTAGATTGGTTACTGTAGATAGATGACAATTTCACTCGTGCAATTAGAAAAAATAAGAAGAATAAGACGATGACCTATATGATAGTATGTGTATTTCCTGCGGAAACTAGTCACATTCAGTTTGAATCGCCGAGTTGCTAGCTGCTAGTGGATCCTCACCACAGCTATGAGAGGATACCCTTGAGATGCCTCAGCCCTTAAGAATTGCAGTTTCCAACTCAAGATTTCAGATCTGGCCGCGTGGCCCCCCAGAGACAGGAACCACAAGGGTTTGCCTTGAAAGATGGCAACCTGATGCAATCTGCAAGTATTAGTATTGAACCAATTGGTGCTGGTTTTAGGTGATGGTATGGATGCCCAACCCAGGGCAGAAAATTGCACAGCCTGTTTGTTTGGTCATTTTTTCTGATATGATCATCCGGCTTACTCAGCACTTGTTCAGTAGCTTTGGTAACAGCTAAGAAACTAAGTGTCCATTTCTGTACTTATTGCATGTCATAGCGGAAAATGGAAACATTGCTGGTTGATGGTTTCAAACATTATTTATTTTCCATAATATATGGGATAATCCTTCCCATTGACTTTCACATTTTTCAAGATGGTTAAAACCACCAACCAGATTGTATATGTGATGGTTTGCGTTGGTTTCTCTATAAAAACCTGCCCAGTTCCTTGGTATGGCCATCCAAGTAGAAGCAGCCCCAAATCCCACGCTTTCGCACCATGTTGTGTCACGCTTCTTCAGACACAGCCAAATTTTCATCATATGGTTTGAACATGTTTGAACATACACTGTATCCATTTAACACCATTATCATTGTCCCTTATGTAAATGGTTGATATTCCGACCAATTTGGTAACACTTTGGTGGTACATTGATGTCTTGACAGCGCACGAATCACAGGTCTTGGCTCTGTCCACCCTCAGCGATGCTTCGCATTTGTGGCGGGCCCCAGTATCCACGACCGGCCAAGACCCGAGCTGGTTGGTAACCGCCTCGTGTGTGCACGGGATTTTGGCTCGCTTGTGCACGGGATGGCCCGACTCGCCTGTGCACGGGATGCCCCTTCACTCATCCAGATCATGATCATGATCATGATGATGAACATCATCAACATCATCATCATCATCACCATCATCATCATCATCATCATCATCAAATCGTCATATCATCATATCATCATATCATCATATCATCATCATCATCATCATCACCATCATCATCATCATCATCACCATATTATCATATCATTTTCATCATCATTTTCATCATCATCATCATCATCATCATCATCATCATCATCATCATCATCATCATCAAAACCACCAATGTCACCAGCATCATCAACGTAATCATTATCAACATAATCATGATCATAACCACCATCATGATCAACGTGGTCATCGACATCAACTTTGTCATCGACATCAACATGATCATCAACATGTTCATGAACATCATGGTTTTCATGGCCATTAGCATCATCAGAATCAGCATAACCATCAGGATGACCGTGATGATCACAACAGGCATCAAATTCATCCCGCGCATCAAAATCATCACGATCATAAACAGCACCATGTTCATGTTTACCATCTCGAACATTCTCAAAATTGTTGCTATGAGCAGCATCCCTTTGGTTTCAGATTTGTGGTACCTTCAGGGTCTAATGTGTTCTCTTGTTTCATGTGTGTAGTGTACAATCACTTCGACCGGGTGCTTTTGCGGAATGCAAGTGCCTTTCTTCTTTTAGGTTCGAAGTGGCTGAGGCATGAAAACATTCTGTGGATCGATCTATGTAGAGATATTTGTTCCTCCCTGTTCCCCTGTTCCCCTGTTGCCCCCCTGTTCTCCTAATTGATGCACCTAATTAAAGGGTTGTTTCATGTTGTTTCCCTTTTGTGCCCTTCCCCTTGTCACCCCCCTGTTCCCCTGTTCCCCCCTCTTCCCCTGTTCCCCCCCTGTTCCCCTAATTATACACCTAAAGGTTAGAGTCTCATACATGCTATCCTGTGCGCAGGTGAGTCTGTTTCCTGTGTGTGTGAGTTTCGTTTCCAGTGCGCAGATGGGTCTGGGATCCAGTGCGCAGATGAGTCCTCTACCTCGATGTTTTGCCAGGGTACCAGCTGGTAGATATACCCTCTGGTTATTTAACGTAGCTATGGAGAATCGCCATTTTTAATAGGTATATCATCAAAAAAAAGGTTTTGAGATCAAGGTAGGAATTGCCCCCCGACCGCTGACTCTCGACCTTAGCGGGGTTGCGATTTGTCACCCCGCGGGCAATCTTGCTTTTGCCTTGGCAGCTCCACTGATCTGGCACGCCCTGGTGGACGCTTGCAGTGCTCTGCCCCTTGGAGGGGTATCACCTGATCTGCAGTCCCGGCTGCGTTACCAAACCCGGGTTGGTGCATGGTGTGGCGCTTTCTGATTGTGGTGTCCTTCTTCCTCCAGTTTGACCACCACGGCATTGGCCACTTGGCGACGAGCTCAACGCAGAGCCAGGGCAAACGCTCGGCGGGCCTGGTATCTTCATCGGAGAGGCTTTCTTCGGCTGAGTCCGACAAGGTTGAGGGTTATCCTAACTGCCTTGAAAAGCCATCACTCCCAAGACGACCAGTTTTTGAAGCGCATCAAGGAGGCCATGAAGGGCAGCGACACGACACCATGGAGATGCAAGCGGTGCATGCAACTGAGGAAACATACCGCACAGTTTTGTCCCATCTGTCAGACTCCCTGGCAGGCCTGCATAGATCCCACCTATGTGCACCAAGTTCGTGCTACCAAGACCGAGGAGCAGTCGTATGCGACCGGTTGGAATCAGCAGGGCACTTGGGACTATTCCCAATGGGATCAAAAAGGCTATCAATTACCACGAAATCGGGCCAACTCTCCTCGACATCGACAACGTCCTCGCAGTGCGAAGAAACAGCGAGGTCGTGGACAAGGACAGGATGTTCAAGGAAAAGGGGCCCCGCAGATGCATCATCAAGGCAAAGGCATGGATGGAACGTTCCCGCAACCACCATTGCCACCGCCTGCCGTTCCATGGGCTGCATCTATGACGATCAGTCCCACTATGCAGATGATGCCGCCGATGACTGCGATGCCATCAGCTATGACACCAGTGCCGACTATGCCATCGACACCCATGCCGTCAATGCCACAGACTGCGGCAATGACGCCGGTGTCTGCGATGTCACAGCAGGCGATGCAAATCCCGATGGCCATGCAAGCTCCGCCACAGCTGCCAGAACCAGAAGCCAAGCTGTTGGCGTACATCAGGCAGCGCGAGTCCGCTTTGCCTCCAGATGTACAACAGGAGATGGCCAAGCACGAAGGTGCGAAAGCAACCCAAGATCTTTTCACTGCAGCAGAACAGATGACTCGTGCCAAAGAAGACTACGAACAAGCTCTCCTTGGGCGTGCACAGCATCTGCAGGCATGGAAAGGATTCTTGGCAAAAGCCGTTGCAGATTGACAGGAATTTGCGAAGCAATTTTTGCAGCACGAGAACGACCTCCAGGAACGCATCGCTGTGACCAAGGAGCTCTTTGCCCAGGCCAAGAAGGACTTGGATCGAGCTCGTCAAGATGCTGGCGAAGTTGTGGTGGACCTCACCGAGGAGGAGAAACCTCTGGAGGAAGGCGCCACCAATGGAAACTCAGTGGAGAAGGTCACCATGAGCATCCAGCATTTGGCAAGCTCTCTTCAGCAGCTGCACTCAGAAGCTGCTGCCCTGGACGCAGAAGTTCCTCTTGCAAAGAGAGCCAGAATGGAGACAACCGAGGTCAAAGACGAAAGCATGGAAAGTCCGCCCTTGCGATCTATGCAGCCTTTTGGCAAGGCTGGTCAGCAATGACCTTAGGGTATTCTGACCCGAAGCCAGGAACCTTTTGCTCTGCGGCCACTTTGGCCAGAAAGTGGAGCCACAGCATCCTCGAAGAGGAGTCATTCCTTTCGGAATGGGGGGCGCGTGAGAGTGCGAGAAACTTGGAATTGGAGGTTGAGATTGCCAACATTCCTGCCATCACGCCCCTGTTCAAGAGCTCCTCATATTTCACTGCCAAGCGCAATACACGTTCCGAACGACGTCAGCATGTGGGTTTTGCAGACAGTGTTCAAGTTTACATTGGCCTGGCAGATGAGATCACCATGTTTCCCACCCGAGTTCCACAGGATTTGATTGGTACAGGCTGTATGCCCTGGCACCTTGCATATGTGCTCAACCCACCTTGGAGCGATCCGCAGGCCACTTTGGAATCTGCGTTGATCCCTAGTGATGCGTTGACACCAGTTCCATTTTTCCAATCCAGATTGCCAACAGATGCGCAGGTTGATGCACCCCAACATGAACATGACATTCCTATTGGTGCAATCAACTTCCCACCTGATGCAAACGTTGCAGTTCCAGTCCTTCCCAACTTTGCTCGACACATTCTGACTGGTGACAGAACAGCTGTAGACGATGATTGGGATAGAGGCATGACTTTGCGCACGTGGTTTCTTCATCATGAGCAGCAACAGCACTGTGAGCTTCCTCGACTCATACAATTGGTCGGCAATGCCCATTCTTGGCGCAACCAACTCATTGCGTTGTGGATTGACCTTGTTTGGCAGGGAGAACGCATTGAAATTCATGTTGCTGAACCAGATCCGCCACGACCACAACATTTTGCTCATGTTGCCTATGACATTTTGATTGTGCAGGGTGACAGCGACCTTCGCAAAGCAGGTCTGGTTACAGCTATGTCTGCTACTGAGCCATTCCAATACTGGGCAGCGGCAGCGCTCCTTCCCCTTCAAGTCAGTGGATTGCAACTTGTCAATGTCGTACACATGGTAGATGCCTGCCAGCAGAATCGATGCCATGTGTTTTATCGCTGGACGGAAATTCCCATCAATATGCAACCACTGCATGTCATGGACAATGGACGAGCGTTTGCCCTTCATTTTCATCCTACAGCAACAGCTGCAAGCTCTGACCAAGTTCCGGGGCTTCCTCTGCCACAACAAGAACATGTGCCTGCGCCGCCTGTTCACTATATCCCTGAGGAGGACTCCCTTGAGTCAGAGTCTGAGGATGCTGAAATTGAAAATGACTCCAATGGCTACAGTCCCTCAGAACAAGAAGCGGTTGTTGACCTCCAAAATCTGCAAGGAGTGACTGTATACCGGCTACAAGATGACCCTGTTCATCTCTACATCCGTTGGCAGTCCTATGTTGAAGTCGTGGTTGACCTTGCGAATCGTTTGCGGATTCCGATTGATGAGATCATCACCTACCATCCGACTCATGTCGCGATTGTGGGCCAACAACCAGCTGAAGCAGTTGTGATTCTCCAACATGCAGTGGACATCCCGGTTGGTTCCAGTGACAAGCTTATATTGCTGGACCTGGAGATTCATCAGCACCCTGGTGTACAAGTCCTACCAGCTACGCCTCATGTGGCTCGCAAAGTGTGCCGAGTCCTACAACATGTGATACGTGCACACATTCTGATGCATGCGGGTGTATTCCGCTATTGTCAGCATCAAGGTGATCGTTGTCTAGTGCACCTTAATGATCAACTTTGGCCTCTTCAAGATTTTGCACCACGATTGCTCCAACATGGTGACTATCTCAGAGTAGTCGTCCCTCCGCCTATGCAATCTGATGATGGTACTCTCTGCACGATTGACCGCATTGAACGGCAATACCGTGCCGACTTAGCGCCTGATGTCCAACCATTTCAGTGTCCTGCACAAGTACATCCTGAGCTATACATCAACAGTGATCTGGTTTCTCAGGAACTTCCTCATGAGGACTTGAAGTTGATCGTGCATAGCTCTGACAGGCCTGGACTTCAAGCACAACCATTAGGCATGCCCCAACGAGAGCATTCCAGCTCTTTGGCCCCGCAAGACGGAAGTCGTCAAGATTGGCTGCTGCCTGCAGGTATGATTTATTTGCAAAAAGCTGACCTATTTGGCGATGAAGAGTTTGCCACAGTGGAATGGATCACATGGTTTCTTTCTGCTCCTCTTCGAATACGATCTGAAGAGTCGAGATCGATTCGCCTTGACATGGAACAACACCTGTGGTACCATGATCTTTGTCAACTATGGAATGATCAGTGGAAACCGTACATTGAGACCCAGATCTATGTCGTGATGCCTGAGCCCCCGAAGGCTCCATATCAGACCCATGTTGGACACATCTTGATGGTTCAAGGCCAACTACCAGATCATTCACCAGTTTTGATATCCATGATCTTTGAGTCAGCTTTGGGACGACGACTTTCACATGCAGCATGCTTTCTGCGGACCCATTTTTCCACACAGGAAACTTTGCAGACCTTGCGCCTGGAGCGAGTATGTCAAGGTCGTGGGTGCTACGTTGAAACCCATGGGCACCGTGTTCCAGAATATGGGCTTGGACATGCTGATGCAGGAGACAATGTTGTCGTCATTGCCCCAGCACGGAATGTGGAAGAGATGACCCTTTTGCAGACTTCCGTTGTCAGAATGCCTCCAACTTCCCGATCTGGTGTCCAAAATGCTGTGCTACGTGAGCGCCTAACAGGTGATTCGGTGGCTCACGATCACCGGCCACGGACACAGCAACAGTCTGCAGAGCCCCCAAAGTTGAATCTTGCTGCTTTGATTGACCCACCAACATATCTCACAATTGACTTCCGTGAAGTACAAGCCCTTGGTAGTGAGCTCCTTGCCCTCGAGCTTGGCCCAATTCATTATGCCGATCAACTGGTCAAGTGGCATGAAGCAACCCAAGAGGCCTTCACATTGACCCCCAACTGGACGATTGAGACACCAATTGGGTTTTCCTTCTACACTGATGGGTCCTCTGCATACCTTGACGATGAACGCAAAGCAGCTGCTGCAGTTGTGTTGATCATCCACACCCACCAAGGAGACCGATTTGGTGGATTCCGCAGCTACGTAGTGGAGCAAGGTGCATATGCCCCGCAAGCTGAAATGACTGGTGTCTTGACGGCAGTGCTTTGGGCTGCGCAGCTTTCAGAGATGTTTACTGCTCACTCCCCAACACTGCATTTCGTTTTTGACTGTCTGGTAGCTGGCTACACTGCCAATGGAAGCTGGCGTATTCAAGCTCACCCAGATCTTCAGAGTACCACACGTTCTCTAGTGCAGTGGATTGAGCGACGATTCTCGGTGCAAACCCATTGGCACCATGTGTATGCACATTCAGGACAAGCATGGAATGAAGCTGCTGATGCGATCACATGGGCTGTGGTGGCAGGATGGATTGATTCCCCATCCTTTGCACAAGTGTGGGGCGTCTTGCAAGAGCAGATTGGTACGCATTGGCTTTGGCTACTTGAAGCTGCCCAGCGTGGTGATCCAATGTATCCATTTTTACGCGATGGGATCATGCAACTCAACATTTCAGCTCCACTTGCTGACCCTCCAGATGATGTTGATCACCCCATGGCCAAGTGTCAAAACCAACCGACCTCTGAGGGTGTCACTACTTCCATCATTTTACATTGCGCTATTGCCAATGTGCTGACCTTGCACCCCAACAAAGCAGAACATGGCACAGGTGTATCTGCTCGAATGGAATCTCTTATACGGTCATTTGCAGCTGCGAGCATTGATGTCGTGGGTGTACAAGAAACGCGCTCCCGCCTTCATGGTCACACCCGTTGCGAAGGTTTTCATGTCCTTTCCTCTCCAGCCACTTCGCGAGGGATTGGAGGTGTCCAATTGTGGATTCGAACTCAATGGAAGGTTTCGCAAGGCTCTATTTCCATTGATGCCGGCAACTTACATATCCTCCATGCCACTGCACAACGGTTGGTTGTGAGATTTTGCAAAGATGGATTGAGACTCCTTTTTGTAGTTGCCCATGCACCAGCCTGCTCTGACTTTACGGAAGCTACGCAGTTTTGGCAGTCTCTCACCACATCAATTCCTGCTGCTTATCGATCATGGAAGCTGATTGTTCTGGTCGATGCAAATGCCAGATTAGGCACAGAGACCTCACCATGTGTTGGCCCCGCTGGTGCCGAGCCAGAAAATGTGGCTGGTGAATGCTTCCACACTTGGCTCCATGAGCACTCGCTCTTCTTGCCGCAGACTGAAGACGATATCCATGAAGGACCTCATCACACATGGTTCCACAGCACTGGCACCGGGGCCCGCCTTGATTACATTGCAATTGACCAGGCTCTTCGGTCTCCAGGTCTCCGCACTCATGTTGCTGACGTTGACTTGACGATTCAGAAGCTTGACCACGCCCCGGTGGTACTTGCGCTTCCATTGACTTGCCAAGTGCGACTACGCCATTGTGAACACCAAAGTAGCCGTGCTGAGTGGGAAGGACTTCAAGATCCCTCAAACCCGTCTTGGAAGACCAATGTCCATACCCATGCTGGTCGCATTCAGAGCTGGATGCAACACCTCTGCCCTGCCCAGCCAAGATGCCGACGCAAACGACATCTGCAAGACTCCACATGGGCCTTGATTGAGCAGAAGAAGTGGCACTGGAAACGCTGCCGGCAGCTAAGACACACGCAACGCATTGCCTTGCTGCGTGAGATCTTTCAAGGATGGAAGAAGCGTGACGTTTCAGATGAAGTACGTTGCCTTCGCCCTTGGATGAGGCTTTGCGACTGCACAATGGCTTTTCATTCTTGGCAGTACAAGCGGTTGTGTCTTCAAGTCCTGAGAGCAGTTCGAAGTGACGACAAGTCCTACTATGAGCAGCTTGTGCAAAAGCAGAGTGAAGTTGCCGCAGATGAAGGTCTGACGGGCCTCTGGAGACACATTCGTGCTGTTCTGCCTAAGGGTATCGCCAAGCGCAAATCCAGTACCCGCTGCATGGGGCCTCAAGTTGAAGAGTTAACTCAGCACTACTGCAGACTTGAGGCTGGCTTTGAGACTTCGTACAATGGCCTGTTGCGAGCGTGTGCACAGCGGCAGCAAGAAGCGGGCGAAGATCTACCCTTGCAAATGGCCCTCCATGAGATTCCCACGCGCACTGAAGTTGAATCCCTCTGCAGACTTGCCAAGAAGGGAAAAGCTCCAGGTCTGGACGGAGTTCAAGCTGAAGTGCTCCAGCAATGCATGATTCAGCACTCCGAGGTCTTTTATGCGCTGCTCTTTAAGATCTGGACATTAGCTGCAGAGCCTTTGTCTTTCAAAGGTGGAAAAATTTGCTCGATAGCGAAGAAGAGTGGAGCCACTTCAGCCGCCTCGATGAGGGGGATAATGCTATTAGATTCTCTCGGAAAACTTTTCCACGCGTTGGTCCGCAAGAAGCTGCTGCCGTGGGCGTCATCAGTCCGCACTGCTACGCAGTTTGGAGGCTACAAGGGACAGCAAACCATTTTTGCCACGTTGATGTTGAGATGCTTTGCCCGATATGTTCAGTCTCAAAACATGTCACTGGCTATAGTTTTCGTTGACGTTCGAAGTGCTTTTCATTGCCTTCTTCGACAACATGCATTTGGCACTGCCGCAGAGCTGCCTCCAATGTTGCTGGAAGCTCTACTGAATGAAGGTCTTGATGTGCAAGCTTTGGCCCGCGACCTTACAGCCCATGCACAAGACTTTGCTGCAGCCCCACCTGCCGTAGCCCGTGTCATGAGGGACGTTCACCTTGATACATGGTTCACATGCCCAGGTAGCACCAAATGCTTTGCCACTACCAGA
The DNA here is from genome assembly GCA_947184155.2 of Cladocopium goreaui. Classification (NCBI taxonomy): domain Eukaryota; class Dinophyceae; order Suessiales; family Symbiodiniaceae; genus Cladocopium; species Cladocopium goreaui. The sequence continues at coordinate 209,464 of CAMXCT020006776.1, read as the reverse complement.
GGCTCCCGTCCAGGATCACCCATTGCCGATTTGGCCTATAATGCAATGATGAGCTCTCTTCTGAAACGCTTGCAGTGTCGAATTGATGAGATGCCATCGACCCAACAGGCATACGCCCTACTCAATTGTCAGGCCCCACTCTTGGCATGGGTCGATGATGTGGCATTGCCTGTGCCGTGTCTTCGGGCTGACTGCCTAGACCAGCAGCTGCAATGCACAATGGAAATTATGCATGAAACCTTTGAAGCGTATGGGCTGCGCCTCAATTGTGGAGCAGGTAAAACTGAAGCCATTGTCCAGTACCGAGGAGCCAATGCACCACAGCTGCGCCGAGACCGATTCATTGATGGGTACGGAATGCTGGAAGTGCCTGGACGAGATGCCCTGCGTGTCGTTGCACAGTACACGCATTTGGGCATTAAGGTTGCTCAAAACTTTGATGTCACCGCAGACCTGAAGTTCAAGATTGGCAAGGCCACTTCTGCCTTTCGAACTATGGCTCGTCCTCTCTTTCACAACAAAAAGTTGCAGGTCTCTCTTCGATTGAAGTTGCTGGACACTCTGGTTTTGCCCATCCTATTTTATGGTTGTGGTAGCTGGCCTCTTCTTTCAGTGCGGCAGTACCAGCGACTTTCAGCCGTGGTTACACGCTGGCAAAGACAAATTGCAGGCGTTGGATTCTGGAGTGACACTCAGATGACAGATGATGCTTTCCGTGCAGTTTGGCGTATCCCTTGCCTATCTGTGCGGTTAGCCAAGCACAGGTTGCTGTTCTTGATACAGCTGCACCGAACAGCACCTGCATGTGTTTGGGAGATGGCCACCGCTGAAGATGAGTTTTGCACTACATCGTGGCTTTCTGGAGTGCGCCATGCTTTGCGATGGTTATGCACTATGCAAGCGGATGCTCCATTACCTGATTGCACCCTTCCAGAGTTGACCACATGGCTGCGCACCTCTCCACACACCAAACCTGCGCTGGTACGTAATGCTGTTGCGCGACATTTGACGCAAGAGCAAACTGCTCACCATGTCATTGAGATGCATAGGAAGATTCAACAAGCGTGCCGAGATGGCGGAGTTGATTTTGACACCTATCAACATCCCATGCAGGTAGGTGGTCATTTTGCGTGCAACAGTTGCCCTGCGACATTTTCGTCGGTCCAAGGCCTGACAGCTCACCGCTGGAAAAAGCATGGTCAATTTTCCGAGGAACGTAAGTTTGTCTTCTCTGGAGTTTGTGAATGCTGCCGCAGATGTTTCTGGACGGCTCAACGACTTCAACAACACCTGCGCTACTCCAAACGGCATGCGACAGGCTGCTACTGGTGGTTGGCTAAGCACCTTGACCCCTTGGACCAACCGCTTCCAGTGCAGATGCCTGACATCTACAAAGGACAGCACCGACTTCCTCACACTTCTGTTGCTGGACCACTTCAACCAGCCAGTTCTACCCGGTGGGATCGACAAATGCAGCGGCAATGGGATCTATGGACCGAAGATTGGCATCGACATGGGTTTCCTGATGACCTTTCAATGCCAATTTGTGAGGAGGTGCACCAATCCATGACGCATGTGGCACTGACCTGGACAGCTGAGCAACCGCCGCTATCTAATCTCTGGTGTCACATCATTGATGCCTATCGTGATCGTGGTGAAGAAGCACACCACCATGCAATATGGTCTTTTGCGTTATGGGGGCGAGAATGTCTCTATGAGCTGCCAGAGCAAACGGATGATTTGGACTTATTCGCCCTCATCGTGGCCGAATACTTGGAACTACTGGGTGATTTGCCTGTTTCTGACCTTATTGACCGACTGGAGAAGCTTCATCGAGCCGTCCCTCCAGCTGATGGATCTGGATGGAATGAACCTACTCCGCCTGCCCCTGCAGAAGATGGTCGCAAGCAGGCTGCCATTGAACCATTTCTTTCGGTATATGACCAGATGCGAGATGCCATGCAGCTTGTTGCCAACACTCCAGTCATTGAGTGGCCGCAGCAGAAAGGTATTCCAGTCTGCGAGATGGAGGATGGGCGACGAGTGCTGGTCATTTTGCATTTATTTTCAGGGCGCAGGAGAGAAGGAGACTGTCATGACTGGGCACATCGTCTAGTCAAGGACTTCTTTGAGGACTTGGATATTCTGCTGTTGTCCGTCGACGCAGCCGTGGGAGGCGATCTTTGTGATCTACTCCAAGGACCAGGCCTTCGAGCGCTACATGGAGTGGTGGACGCTGGCATCGTGGCCGGAAGTCTATCCGGCCCTCCGTGTGAGACATGGAGTGCGGCCAGGCACTTACCGCCACCGGAAGGTTGTGCCGATGGCCGACGATGGCCGCGACCTCTCAGGTCGTCTGACAGGCCCTGGGGTTTGAGCTACCTGACGCATCGAGAGCTTCGTCAGGTGGCTACAGGAAGCGCCCTGATGATGTCGAATGTTTACATCGAAATCAAAATTGTCCTACGAGGGGGAGCTGCCATTCAGGAGCATCCAGCTCCGCATGATGACGAGACGTACGCCAGTGTTTGGCGCACGGATCTGCAACGCTGCATTTGCTCTACAGCTCCATGTGCGCAGCAGGTGCGGATCCAACAGTGGAAGTTTGGAGCGACGGCTGTCAAGCCCACTGTCCTGCGCACTATGGGTATCTCTCGAGCGGCTGGGATTCTCCATCGACATGAAGTTCCAGGCGCTGTGAAGCCTACTAATCCCTTCCTCCTAATACTAAACGTCCCCCTAATACTAAAAACAGGCATCCATCTCCAATTTCCGAAAATTTCAGTTTGGCCAATTTGACTTTTAATGGATCCCCTTTAAAAAACAATTCAAAAATCAACCTACCATTTGTGGGTTCTCCCCCCTAATACTAAAAACTAATCCATCCCGGGGTGTTTAGTATTAGGGGGGCTAGTCCTACTCCCCAAATCCAAGCTGCCTGGCTGGTCTAGCTGCCTGCATGTTTTGCTGCAAGGAACTGTCTGGCTGCTTGAAAAGCCACCCCTCTGCCTTGCTGTCTGCAAGGTCTTGCTGAGCTGGCTGGAGTCTTGAATTTGGAAGATCCCATAAACACCTATGTTAAGGGTTTCCCTTAATTTTAGGGGGTTAAAAAACAAATTCAAGACTCCAGCCAGCTCAGACAGAAAGGCAGCCAGCCAGGGATGCCTTTCTGTCTGAGCTGGCTGGAATCTTGAATTTATATTTCCCACCAAAACAACAGCAATTATTGGTAATTATTTAAAGGTGACCCATGTAATAAGTTAATTACTTTACTATTATTCAAGATTCCAGCCTGCCTCTCCTGCTGCTCCCTTTTCTGCGCTGTCTGCTGGGAGCTGTCTGGCTGCCTAGCTGCTCAGCTGTCTGAGCAGCAGAGCCAGCACCACGAAAAAGGGACGCCTGCCTGTCTGAGGCGCGTCAGCCACGCCTGTCTGGCCACTGCCCATCTGTCTGTCCGCGTCTGCATCTGCTGGCTGTGTCTGCTGACGTCTGCCCCGAAGCTGTACCAGCTGTCCTGAGAGAAGTCTATATATGTGTATATATATAATTATATATATATACTGTTGGGACAATAAGTAATATAATGAGGAGGTGGATGTAGGAGGAGATATATGTATATAATTCTGACTGTGTAAATATTTAATGATGGCAAGGTAATTAAGGAATTAATGGGGGATGCACATTCTTCGCTGCCTGTCTGATGGACATCATTGCTGCCTAGCTGCTTGGCGGTGCTCCATGCAGCACACCTTTTTCCCCACCAAGTGGAGTTCTTGCTGGATGTCCTGCAAGCTGGTGAGAGCTGCCTGCAGGACCTGGGTCTGCTGTTCCTTGGCTGCACAAGTGGCTCAGCCAAAAAAAGAAAGAACGCTAAAACAGCTACCTGTTGTGCTAATCACTGCCTGATGATTGGAGATCTGACTTGTCTGGCTGTAAATCACTGGCTGAGGATTGCAAAGGTGCGGTGGCTCTTGGATGAATCTCCACCTCATGGATGAACCTGCCTGGAGCTAGCTTGGCAGCACAGAAGCAGCAGTTTGAGAAAGGACTTTAGAAAGGGAAATGGAAGGAGGTGAAGTAGTTTTTAGTATTGAGGTCTGGTGCTTAGTATTAGGGAGAACCTGCCTGGAGCTAGCCTGGCAGCACAGAAGCAGAAGTTTTAGTAAAGACTTTAGAAAGGGAAATGGAAGGAGGGGAAGTAGTTTTTAGTATTAAGGTCTGGTGCTTAGTATTAGGGAGAACCTGCCTGGAGCTAGCCTGGCAGCACAGAAGCAGCTGTTTTAATTAGTAAGGACTTTAGAAAGGGAAATGGAAGGAGGTGAGGTAGTTTTTAATATTAAGGTCTGGTGCTTACTATTAGGGAGAACCTGCCTGGAGCTAGCCTGGCAGCACAGAAGCAGCAGTTTTAGAAAGGACTTTAGAAAGGGAAATGGAAGGAGGTGAAGTAGTTTTTAGTATTAAGGTCTGGTGCTTAGTATTAGGGAGAACCTGCCTGGAGCTAGCCTGGCAGCACAGAAGCAGCTGTTTTAATTAGTAAGGACTTTAGAAAGGGAAATGGAAGGAGGTGAGTTAGTTTTTAATATTAAGGTCTGGTGCTTACTATTAGGGAGAACCTGCCTGGAGCTAGCCTGGCAGCACGGAAGCAGCAGTTTTAGAAAGGACTTTAGAAAGGGAAATGGAAGGAGGTGAAGTAGTTTTTAGTATTAAGGTCTGGTGCTTAGTATTAGGGAGAACCTGCCTGGAGCTAGCTTGGCAGCACGGAAGCAGCAGTTTTAGTAAGAACTTTAGAAAGGGAAATGCCAGCTGGTGAAGTAGTTTTTAGTATTAAGGTCTGGTGCTTAGTATTAGGGAGAACCTGCCTGGAGCTAGCCTGGCAGCACAGAAGCAGCAGTTTTAGTAAGGACTTTAGAAAGGGAAATGGAAGGAGGTGAAGTAGTTTTTAGTATTAAGGTCTGGTGCTTACTATTAGGGAGAACCTGCCTGGAGCTAGCCTGGCAGCACAGAAGCAGCTGTTTTAATTAGTAAGGACTTTAGAAAGGGAAATGGAAGGAGGTGAGGTAGTTTTTAATATTAAGGTCTGGTGCTTACTATTAGGGAGAACCTGCCTGGAGCTAGCCTGGCAGCACGGAAGCAGCAGTTTTAGAAAGGACTTTAGAAAGGGAAATGGAAGGAGGTGAAGTAGTTTTTAGTATTAAGGTCTGGTGCTTAGTATTAGGGAGAACCTGCCTGGAGCTAGCTTGGCAGCACAGAAGCAGCAGTTTTAGTAAGAACTTTAGAAAGGGAAATGCCAGCTGGTGAAGTAGTTTTTAGTATTAAGGTCTGGTGCTTAGTATTAGGGAGAACCTGCCTGGAGCTAGCCTGGCAGCACAGAAGCAGCAGTTTTAGTAAGGACTTTAGAAAGGGAAATGGAAGGAGGTGAAGTAGTTTTTAGTATTAAGGTCTGGTGCTTAGTATTAGGGAAAACCTGCCTGGAGCTAGCCTGGCAGCACAGAAGCAGAAGTTTTAGTAAAGTCTTTAGAAAGGGAAATGGAAGGAGGTGAAGTAATTAGTTTTTAGTATTAAGGTCTGGTGCTTAGTATTAGGGAGAACCTGCCTGGAGCTAGCCTGGCAGCACAGAAGCAGCAGTTTTAGTAAGGAGTTTAGAAAGGGAAATGGAAGGAGGTGAAGTAGTTTTTAGTATTAAGGTCTGGTGCTTAGTATTAGGGAGAACCTGCCTGGAGCTAGCCTGGCAGCACAGAAGCAGCAGTTTTAGTAAGGACTTTAGAAAGGGAAATGGAAGGGGGGGAAGTAGTTTTTAGTATTAAGGTCTGGTGCTTAGTATTAGGGAGAACCTGCCTGGAGCTAGCCTGGCAGCACAGAAGCAGCAGTTTTAGTAAGGACTTTAGAAAGGGAAATGCCAGCTGGTGAAGTAGTTTTTAGTATTAAGGTCTGGTGCTTACTATTAGGGAGAACCTGCCTGGAGCTAGCTTGGCAGCACAGAAGCAGCAGTTTGAGAAAGGACTTTAGAAAGGGAAATGGAAGGAGGTGAAGTAGTTTTTAGTATTAAGGTCTGGTGCTTACTATTAGGGAGAACCTGCCTGGAGCTAGCTTGGCAGCACAGAAGCCGCAGTTTTAGTAAGGACTTTAGAAAGGGAAATGCCAGCTGGTGAAGTAGTTTTTAGTATTAAGGTCTGGTGCTTACTATTAGGGGGAACCTGCCTGGAGCAAGCTTGGCAGCACAGAAGCAGCAGTTTTAGTAAGGACTTTAGAAAGGGAAATGCCAGCGGGTGAAGTAGTTTTTAGTATTAAGGTCTGGTGCTTACTATTAGGGAGAACCTGCCTGGAGCTAGCTTGGCAGCACAGAAGCAGCAGTTTTAGTAAAGACTTTAGAAAGGGAAATGGAAGGAGGTGAAGTGGTTTTTAGTATTAAGGTCTGGTGCTTAGTATTAGGGAGAACCTGCCTGGAGCTAGCCTGGCAGCACAGAAGCAGCAGTTTTAGTAAGGACTTTAGACAGGGAAATGGAAGGAGGTGAAGTAGTTTTTAGTATTAAGGTCTGGTGCTTACTAATAGGGAGAACCTGCCTGGAGCTAGCTTGGCAGCACAGAAGCAGCAGTTTTAGTAAGGACTTTAGAAAGGGAAATGGAAGGAGGTGAAGTAGTTTTTAGTATTAAGGTCTGGTGCTTAGTATTAGGGAGAACCTGCCTGGAGCAAGCTTGGCAGCACAGAAGCAGCAGTTTTAGTAAAGACTTTAGAAAGGGAAATGGAAGGAGGTGAAGTAGTTTTTAGTATTAAGATCTGGTGCTTAGTATTAGGGAGAACCTGCCTGGAGCTAGCCTGGCAGCACAGAAGCAGCAGTTTTAGTAAGGACTTTAGAAAGGGAAATGGAAGGAGGTGAAGTAGTTTTTAGTATTAAGGTCTGGTGCTTACTATTAGGGAGAACCTGCCTGGAGCTAGCTTGGCAGCACAGAAGCAGCAGTTTTAGTAAAGGCTTTAGAAAGGGAAATGGAAGGAGGTGAAGTAGTTTTTAGTATTAAGGTCTGGTGCTTACTATTAGGGAGAACCTGCCTGGAGCTAGCTTGGCAGCACAGAAGCAGCAGTTTTAGTAAGGCTTTAGAAAGGGAAATGGAAGGAGGTGAAGTAGTTTTTAGTATTAAGGTCTGGTGCTTACTATTAGGGAGAACCTGCCTGGAGCTAGCTTGGCAGCACAGAAGCAGCAGTTTTAGTAAAGACTTTAGAAAGGGAAATGGAAGGAGGTGAAGTAGTTTTTAGTATTAAGGTCTGGTGCTTACTATTAGGGAGAACCTGCCTGGAGCTAGCTTGGCAGCACAGAAGCAGCAGTTTTAGTAAAGACTTTAGAAAGGGAAATGGAAGGAGGTGAAGTAGTTTTTAGTATTAAGGTCTGGTGCTTACTATTAGGGAGAACCTGCCTGGAGCTAGCTTGGCAGCACAGAAGCAGCAGTTTTAGTAAGGACTTTAGAAAGGGAAATGGAAGGAGGTGAAGTAGTTTTTAGTATTAAGGTCTGGTGCTTACTATTAGGGAGAACCTGCCTGGAGCTAGCTTGGCAGCACAGAAGCAGCAGTTTTAGTAAGGACTTTAGAAAGGGAAATGGAAGGAGGTGAAGTAGTTTTTAGTATTAAGGTCTGGTGCTTACTATTAGGGAGAACCTGCCTGGAGCTAGCTTGGCAGCACAGAAGCAGCAGTTTTAGTAAGGACTTTAGAAAGGGAAATGCCAGCTGGTGAAGTAGTTTTTAGTATTAAGGTCTGGTGCTTACTATTAGGGAGAACCTGCCTGGAGCTAGCTTGGCAGCACAGAAGCAGCAGTTTTAGTAAGGACTTTAGAAAGGGAAATGCCAGCTGGTGAAGTAGTTTTTAGTATTAAGGTCTGGTGCTTACTATTAGGGAGAACCTGCCTGGAGCTAGCTTGGCAGCACAGAAGCAGCAGTTTTAGTAAGGACTTTAGAAAGGGAAATGGAAGGAGGTGAAGTAGTTTTTAGTATTAAGGTCTGGTGCTTACTATTAGGGAGAACCTGCCTGGAGCTAGCTTGGCAGCACAGAAGCAGCAGTTTTAGTAAGAACTTTAGAAAGGGACATGGAAGGAGGTGAAGTAGTTTTTAGTATTAAGGTCTGGCGCTTACTATTAGGGAGAACCTGCCTGGAGCTAGCTTGGCAGCACAGAAGCAGCAGTTTTAGTAAGAACTTTAGAAAGGGAAATGGAAGGAGGTGAAGTAGTTTTTAGTATTAAGGTTTGGTGCTTACTATTAGGGAGAACCTGCCTGGAGCTAGCTTGGCAGCACAGAAGCAGCAGTTTGAGAAAGGACTTTAGAAAGGGAAATGGAAGGAGGTGAAGTAGTTTTTAGTATTAAGGTCTGGTGCTTACTATTAGGGAGAACCTGCCTGGAGCTAGCTTGGCAGCACAGAAGCAGCAGTTTTAGTAAGGACTTTAGAAAGGGAAATGGAAGGAGGGAAATGAAATGCACAACACATTCCAAAAAAGCACCTCTCTCCAATTCAACTGCCTCTGTCAACTGCAACTCTCTTTGCTGCCAAGTTGCTGTCTGGACAGCCAGCTGCACCAAGGCTGCCTGGACCTCGGCTGCCTGGCCCGCTGCTGCCTGCTCCCCCTGAACTGGCTGGCCGTTTGCGTTCATGGCTTCTGAGGCTGTCTTACTGACTTGCGTCTGTTGGCGCTGGCTGCCTGTCTCTGTGCTTGAACCAACAAGCCATGGAAGCTGACTGTCTGTGCACCTGACCCACTGGATGCTGGATAAATACTTACACATTCTAAATAGTTACTAATTACATATAATTACACATATAGTTATTTGATTACATATATAAAAATTATGGATTCTATTATCTGCCAAATAAATCTTATTGCCAGCATAATTATGAAAACCCTCATGATTACTAATTACATATACACATATAATTGATTGTACGTCTATTTACTTATTTGTAGCCATCATGAAGCCCTCATGAATAATTATTACATATACACGAATGAAGTGATTATATATATATATACTTTTATATACATATGCATCTAATTAATTAATTAGAATTATTTAGAAATCTTTATAAAATGAATAATCCCTTCCTCCATTCTAATGCATTAATAACTAATTAACATGACTTCGATTTGGTTCCCTAATAATAAATACCCCCCTAGTACTAAAAACTACCTGCCGTGTTTTGTATTAGGGGGGGGGTTTAGTATTAGGAGGAAGGGATTACTACAAATCACCAAGCAGATTGCTGGTTCCAAACGGAATCAAACCTTGCTTGCCTAGCTTTGACAACGATGGAAACAGATGGAATTCACCGCTGGGATGAACTGCGCTCACGGGATTTCCCGAGTGGTTCCCCCAATTCCGACTGGGACTATTAGAATCAACTCTATGCTTGTTGGTTTCAACCCCTGATTCTGTTGGTCGAAACCTGAAACCCCAGCCTGTGTGTTGGTTGAAAGCCATTTTCTGTTGGTTAAAGCCCCCTGTTTTAACTGTTGCTGGCTGGTTGAAACATATTATGAACTCAATGTTCTCTGAGTCTTCATGGGAACATCCGCTAGACATGTGTAACTTTCCAAATGGTATAAACAGTATAAAGAGTATAAACCCAAATGTTTCATTTTAAACAAGTGGATCTAGCTGTCCCACAGATGGTGGGTTTCTACCCCCATGTCTACTGGTTAAGCCCTTTCGTTTTCGACCCCTCCGTGGCCTGAATCGTTTCCTTCTTCTTTTGTTCCGATTCCTTGACCATCTGTTCGGCCTTTTCTCGCCTATCACAAGCCAGGATTTCTAAGCTGTTATGGATATGGTCAAACAGAATCAATATGGATGGTTGTGATAAATTATGATAAATTATGATGGTTATGATAAGTTATCAACATTGATCAACTCCAAGTTGGGAACTGCCAAGAACCAATGGATGATAGCAATCACATATTTGGTGACCCAGAGACCCATGCTTTTCAGGAAACAGAGCTTTTGTCAATGAGATTGCAACCAGTTGTGGACCTTCATCAGCTCTATGCAGGATAAGTCATAGCTGTATCTGTTGGAATTGTGATATTCTCAATATATTGGTTAGTATAATCCAACTAATTATCAACCAACCCGGCTTTTGAACACTGCTCAATTGGATTTCTTCAACGACCAGCCTAATGAAATATCGGTGACGACCATCTAGGATTCCAACCCGACAACAGAAACCACCAGCCAATCGTTACAGTAATGGTTTGCTTAGTTGGGTCCAGTTTACTAGCAGATTATCCAATTTGGGGGAGCTGAACCCCCAATCAACTGATACTGTAATTCATTACAGTTTAGCAAAATCTCTCAGGCATCGACTGCTCTTCCAGCTCCTGTACTTTGCGCTTGTTCTTGCCCATGACCTGCACATTGTGTGGGCCTGGATAATCAAACATGGCTGGGAGATCCCCTATAAATGCAGGGTCTCAATGGGAAAATCATCGAACGAAATGGGTGAATTTTCCATTACCGGAAGGTAAGCGAATTGGTTTCGTCCCCTCCCACTTTTTTTAGACACCCAACAAATTTCCCAAGTTTTGGGTGCCAAGAGGCCCCCAGACCCAGACAGTATTGATCACTGTTTCTTTGTTTCATGCTGATGGAGCTCTTGACAATCTTGCAGTGCTTGCAAGGACGAGGCGACACAGCGATCCTAGGATTCCTCGAATGAATTTGTGCACTGCCAAGTAAACCAACGAATGTACATCCCTCATCATAGTGAAACAACCAATACCGCCTGTATTGTCAGCAATTCATAGTGAAAGATATCGGCATGAAATGGGTCACACCGTCACACTTGGATACCCTAGCAACATATCATCTGGATGCATTTGTGTACATATGTATATATGTGTACATATATGTGTATGTATATGCATACATATATATATATGTAGTTTTATTACATATTATATTATATTATATATATTATATTATATTATATTATATTATATCATATTATATTATACTATACTATATTATATTATATTAGATTATATTATATTATATCATATTATATTATATTATATATATTATATTATATTATATATATTATATTATATTATATATATTATATTATATTATATATATTATATTATATATATATTATATTATATATATATTATATTATGTATATTATATAATATATATAATACTATAAATATAATATTATATATATTATATATATCATATTGTATATATCATATTATATATATTATATTATATTGTATTAGATATATATATTATATCATACTATATACATTATTATATATATTATATCATACTATATACATTATTATATATATTATATAATATATATATAATACTATAAATATAATATTATATATATATTATATTATATATATATATATCATATTATATATATCATATTATATATATTATATTATATATATTATATTATATATATATTATATTATAATATATATATATATTATATTATATTATATTATATTATATCATATTATATTATATATATATATTATATTATAATTATATATATTATATATTATATTATATTATATTATATTTTATTATATTATATTATATATTTATTATATTATATTATATATATATATTATATTATATTATATTATATTTTATTTTATTTTATTATATTATATTATATATTTATTATATTATATTATATATATATATTATATTATATATATTATATTAAATATATATGTATTATATTATATATATTATGTTATATATATCTATATGTGTGTCATTTAAAAGATAAAAAGAAACGAGAATAACATGAGATGAAGATAGAATGGATCACTCCCAAAGTCTGGATCGCTCCTCCAACATCGTCAACATGCGCTCAGCCTACGTGCGGCGGAGATTGGGGGATTCAACCCCAATGGCCCAATGGCTAGGGGATTTCTGTGGCTTTAAAGTTCATTGGATATGAGGGATTCTCCTATCCTAGATTTTTAGATCTACCCAATTTGGGCCATGAAGAACTAGCTAATCAGTTTCGTTTGGTGTATAGTGATAAGCATTACGATGAGTTGAGAATGATCCTCATGGAGTCAAGGAGCATCGTATTCATTATTCTACAAAAACACCAATCATCGTCCGGGTCAACTGTGCCTTTGCAAATGGTTTCTTTTGGGGATGTCTCACCATGAAAAATGGCAAATGGAGGCTACAGCATACCAGGGCATATGTATGTGTATGTATAAATATGTATATATATAATTAATTGCTTTGCAATCATCGAGATATGGGGTGCATGGTCATATGGATCAAACCCCAATGACATCCAAAAACTTGAAATCTCATCGTCCACAATGGCGAGAAAGCGGGCTGCCAGAAGCTAATCCCAGAAAACACCTCTTAAGTCCTTTCGTCCTTTCATGAAGTTTCGAGCATGTCCCAAACCTTTCACCTTTGACAAGACACAGCCGGCGGATTCGATCATGCTAAGAGATTTGCACATGGATCCAAGGGAAAAATATCGGAAAAAACCGAGCTGATTCAACTGCAGGGATGATCCTCAAATCCGCAGGAGTTGGTGGTCATGATCTCCGTTGGGTGTCTCTGAAAATTTGGTATACCATGGTATACCCATAAAGGGCAATCTTTACTGGTACAATGATGATAAACATTGATTAACCACGGGATTTGGGGTATTCACAGACAAACCCATCGACTTTGGGCAGGTCTTCCCGTTGACAACCAGTCGAGCCGCCTCCAGCAGTTCTTTTCTCTTTCCATCCAGAAGTGCTGCAGCCTGCCGGGACAGGAAAATTCCCCGATACCACAGACTTGACAGGGGAATCTTTCCAGGAACCCAACAAAGATCCGGAGCCACATTTGAAAAAGAGCCACATTTCTAAGAGATGTTCTCATTGAGTCAAAAAAACTTGGAACCATTTCGATTCTGATCTGTCAGTTGTTCTTGCCACTTCCCATCCGGCAACCAAACGAGTATGGTATTGATCGACGTTGAGCACCAAAATTCACCCCTTAGCAATTCATTGTCACCCCCCGTTAAGTGATATGGATCGAAACTTGGTTTATATGGCACAGTGGTTTATAAATCCTACAAGATCACGAATACGAACTTGTTCTCCTTCTTCTTCTTCTTCTTCTTATTCTTCTTGTTCTTCTTCTTATTATTTTTCTTCGTCTTCTTCTTCTTCTTCTTGTTGTTGCTGGTGCTGGTGCTGTTGGTGTTGATAGTTGTCAAAACATTGACTATCAAACAAAAGCGGCTTCGTTTCTGAGCATCCCAATATCCGGGGATACAAATGTCATCAGGCTCATTTTTCTGGTGGGCGACTGTGGCTTGGTGACTCCAAAAATCATCGCCAAAGCGCTTTCTTACGCTCCTCTTGGATGTTGCCAAGCCTGAGCAGTAAATTGATGGAACTAGATGATTCTGGACGGAAAATGCGTGTATAAATTATGGGAATATATTGGGACATATTGGGGATATGATTGGGGATATGATTGGGGGTATGATTGGGGATATGATTGGGGATATACTGAGGATATACTGAGGAAATACTATGATTCTATATATATATATATACACCAAGAATATGATATTTGGTTTTGTTTCAAGTGGGGAATTTAACTCAAAATGGCTATAGTTCAATGAGGAAAATGATGATCAACCATGGGTGTTGGGGGTACCCCATCACGTGTGGTGGCGTTTGGGGGTTGCTCGCGGTTTTTCGCAGTGTAGCTCCTTGTTTTAAGATTCAGACACTCCCAGTACAGAAAAGTGCAATCCCCGAGTTTTGAGGTGAGAAAAGCTATTGACATGCTTTTCCTGCGGTTTCCATTGCACCATCCAATTTAGGGATAGATAGTCTTGAGCAATACACATGTGCACCCACGATATGTCAGATATGTGTTTGCTCCATAGAATTTCCAATTTGAAGCCTTACTGCATAGACATCATGCCCCTCCTTGGTGACTAGGCGACCCGAGTTTTGTTGCTGGTTCAATCCCAATGTCTGTCATTACCCAACGTTTGCCCTATTTGAGCAGTGTCAAAAATAGGTGTCATCTCCACCGGATGTAAATGGGATTTCTCATGATGATATTTGCATTACATGAAGCGGGTTGTGTTTCGAAGATTCACCCTGGGCCCCCAAGGTCCCAACTTCGTGGTAGTTTCTCGCTCCTGGCAGTCAAGGGGAAGTGGTACGGCAGCCAGGTCCCAATCAGTCGCAAAGCTGCACCTGTGGGAATGCCTAAGAATAAGAACTGAGTGTTCTCAGAGTTTTTTTCCCACATCTGGAAAAGCTGAAGCCGATCTATCGGGTGGTTTGATGTTTTTTCAGGTAATTGGACCATCAGTCTGTAGAACTGTACTGCAGTTTGGGGGGTGTGAATATTGGTTTGCTACAAATTTAAGACCTCTCAAAATCCCCTATTCCCGGCCTCACTTGCGAGCCTATTTTACAAGATCGTAGGGTCAAAAGCGAGACGGCGTCGGTCAAAACCCTGTACCCCTGTAGTTCACACCAAAATGACTCGGATATTTATCAATGTTCATCCCCTAAATATCCCTAAATCTCATATGGTGTTATATAATCGGTTTTGAACCATAGCCATGGGCCATATTCTCGTTTTGGCTGAGTTCCAGCATCCCCATGGCACCAATCTCCTCTTCCAGGAGGGTCTTAATCTCTTCAGCTACCTACAAACGTCAGGGTGGTGGATCAGTTCAAACCCAAGTGGTCAAGCCATATCTTAGGATGTTGATGAGAAAAATAGCAATGACACGGATAATTGTTTATGGTACTGATAAGGACAAATGAGAATGATAACAGTAACAATGGCAAAGATAACAATGACAACAAAAAGAAAATGATTATCACAGTTATAAATTGCATTTCTTAGGTCTATTTCTATATTTGTTAGTTATTGTGTCCTGAGCTATCCTGATAATCTGCGCATCTGTCTGTTGGGATTGTCATCCCATTTGTGGTTAGGGGGAACACAAAAGATCAATAGATTGATTGAAGGATCCCATGAACCAATTCTGGGAAAGAAACCTAATCTTCCCCCGCATGATCGGTTGCTTGAGCTAGGACTGCCAAGCCAACGGTATCAAAATGTCCTGTGGGCTTCCCATGTAGAGTATGAGAACATCAGCCAGACGAGGACCCTGGTGTAGCTCGTGCTTCCTCTTCGAAAGATAGTCTGCAAATGACAATCTCAGAGTACAAACGGAATCCCCTACCATTCATAGAAATGTTTCCGACCCCAAAGCACCCCCATGCAAATGCGAGGATTCAAATAAAGTCGCAGAACAGTGGCCAAGCTAATCGTAAGAACACCCAGTACAAATGATGTACTCTTTCTGTCTTGGCCTTCGCAGGGAAAGAGCCGCAGCAATTCTCCTATAGAAATGGAAGTATACTGCCCGGCTACAGATTGAATTCCCATCTTTGGGGGGTCCATGTTTCTTTACTCGTTACTCGTTTAAGCTTACTTTGTTCATTGGTTCCTGTGTCTTCAATACCAGCACCTGCTCCATCTCCTTTTTGGCCGAAGCTGCCTGTGGATGCTTTCTATTGGGCAATAATTTCCCGCTATTTGGGGGATACAAAATAGCAAAAACAACATAATAAGAACAATATGAATGATAAGTAAATAAGATTAAATAAGTAAGTACATCAATAAATAAAATAAATAGCACTAGTAGCAATAAAACCCCACCATTAGGGTGATTTTGGGGGTGTCGGTTTGTACTTTTTTGTCACATTAAGTACTAGGGATTTGCACTACCAAAAAGTTGATCCCCTCCTGCAAATTAGGAGGCCGATGGGAGTGCAAAATCTCCAATCGAGTCATCTGCAAATTGGAGCACGTGTTTTTTGCCACATCACCGGGGTATGCGGGCCAAAATCTATATAAGATCCACTGCGATAGTGGCTGCGATATGGCTAAAGTTGATTTAACGGAAATTTAGCAGCAAAATCCGATGTTTTGCTGGACCTTTTACCAACCCAGCACAGGATTCCAGTATCTACTGAAAATCGGTGGCCATCATGGAATGCAGTAGAGCGTCCACACTGAAAATTTACGACTGCAATTTGCAGCATCCCGGCCTGTGAGGCTTGGGCCTCTTCAAGAGCAGCAGCCTGACTTGGCGAGGAACTAAGGTGCCTGGTTCTTTCAACCAACCTATTCATGGACTGAAGTATATTGGTCTGAGTCTGTCTGAAAAGTACAGGTGTATACCATTGTATACCCCCATTTGTGGCAAGTTTTTGTGAGTGATACCGATACCCTATCTCCAGACAAACCCATACGGGAAATCACTAGCAGAAACCATGGCTCTTACCATCAAATTTTGCAGGACATCATGCCAACCTTCCCTCTATCATCCTTTTCATATCTTTTCATCAATTCTGGAAATCGAAAACCTGGGACAAATGGGACAAATCACAGGTATATCATAGGCATAGCCTGGGGCAGCAACATCAACCACGAAAGCTGGGGCTGTCAACCGCTGACCTCCGCAACTGCCGAGTCGATGGACCGCAGCTGGTGCTTGTACTCCGTCATGACCTCTGAGATCCACCACGAGTCACGGTCAGGATATCATATATGAAGGGTTGGGGAATCCCCAAAACCAAAGGGTTTTACAGTCTTGAGAACCGCGCCACTTGTTTTCCAAACCAAAATGCCTGCGGTAATCCGCCGACCCCGGCAGACGCAAGGGGGAGCGCGCCAGGGAATAAGACAAGCAAAGACAAGCAAGTTTAGGCACACCACCACCAGAAGAGCCGCTCTTGAACGGTCAGCAGCAGCAGCAGCAGCAGCAGCAGCAGTTGCAGTCGTCCAGCAGCTTTTAACAGCTCCTAACAAGGTGGAAATAAGGTGGAAAAATGATATTTTGTAGGATTAGAAGGGGTTTTTACTGCCGGGAGGTGTTTAGCAGGCTAAAAGCAGCGGCAGCCGTGCAGCAGCCAGCAGCCAGCCAGCAGCAGCCAGCAGCTTTTAACAGCTTGTAACAAGGTGGAAATAAGGTGGAAAAATGATATTCTTGTAGGATTTCAGAAGGGACGTTCCGGCCTCGAAAAACGTAGATTTTTGGCATCGGTTCGTCCTTTAGGGCCATGCTGTTTTACTGCCCGGAGGTGTTTCGCAGGCGTTCGCCAGCAGCAGCAGTAAGAGCAGCCGCAGCAGTGCAGCAGCTAGCAGCCAGCCAGCAGCAGCCAGCAGCCAGCCAGCAGCAGCCAGCAGCTTTTAACAGCTCTTAACAAGGTGGAAATAAGGTGGAAAAATGATATTTTTGTAGGATTTCAGAAGGGACGTTCCGGCCTCGAAAAACGTCGATTTTGGCATCGGTTCGTCCTTTAGGGCCATGCTGTTTTACTGCCGGGAGGTGTTTCGCAGGCGTTCGCCAGCAGCAGCAGTAAGAGCAGCCGCAGCAGTGCAGCAGCTAGCAGCCAGCCAGCAGCAGCCAGCAGCCAGCCCGCAGCAGCCAGCAGCTTTTAACAGCTCTTAACAAGGTGGAAATAAGGTGGAAAAATGATATTTTTGTAGGATTTCAGAAGGGACGTTCCGGCCTCGAAAAACGTCGATTTTGGCATCGGTTCGTCCTTTAGGGCCATGCTGTTTTACTGCCGGGAGGTGTTTCGCAGGCGTTCGCCAGCAGTAGCAGTAAGAGCAGCGGCAGCAGTGCAGCAGCTAGCGGCCAGCCAGCAACGTTTAACAACTCTTAAGAAGGTGGAAATAAGGTGGAAAAATGATATTTTCGTAGGATTTGTAAGATTTCAGAAGGGGGTTTTACTTCCGGGAGGTGTTTAGCAGGCTAAGAGCAGCGGCAGCCGTGCAGCAGCTAGCAGCCAGCCAGCAGCAGCCAGCAGCTTTTAACAGCAAATAAGGTGGAAAAATGATTTTTGTAGGATTTCAGGAAGGACGTTCCGGCCCCGAAAAACGTCGATTCTGGCATCGGTTCGTCCTTTAGGGCCATGCTGTTTTACTGCCGGGAGGTGTTTCGCAGGCGTTCGCCAGCAGCAGCAGTAAGAGCAGCCGCAGCAGTGCAGCAGCTAGCAGCCAGCCAGCAGCAGCCAGCAGCCAGCCAGCAGCAGCCAGCAGCTTTTAACAGCTCTTAACAAGGTGGAAATAAGGTGGAAAAATGATATTTTTGTAGGATTTCAGAAGGGACGTTCCGGCCTCGAAAAACGTCGATTTTGGCATCGGTTCGTCCTTTAGGGCCATGCTGTTTTACTGCCGGGAGGTGTTTCGCAGGCGTTCGCCAGCAGCAGCAGTAAGAGCAGCCGCAGCAGTGCAGCAGCTAGCAGCCAGCCAGCAGCAGCCAGCAGCCAGCCCGCAGCAGCCAGCAGCTTTTAACAGCTCTTAACAAGGTGGAAATAAGGTGGAAAAATGATATTTTTGTAGGATTTCAGAAGGGACGTTCCGGCCTCGAAAAACGTCGATTTTGGCATCGGTTCGTCCTTTAGGGCCATGCTGTTTTACTGCCGGGAGGTGTTTCGCAGGCGTTCGCCAGGAGCAGCAGTAAGAGCAGCCGCAGCAGTGCAGCAGCTAGCAGCCAGCCAGCAGCAGCCAGCAGCTTTTAACAGCTTGTAACAAGGTGGAAATAAGGTGGAAAAATGATATTTTGGTAGGATTTCAGAAGGGACGTTCCGGCCTCGAAAAACGTAGATTTTGGCATCGGTTCGTCCTTTAGGGCCATGCTGTTTTACTGCCGGGAGGTGTTTCGCAGGCGTTCGCCAGCAGTAGCAGTAAGAGCAGCGGCAGCAGTGCAGCAGCTAGCGGCCAGCCAGCAACGTTTAACAACTCTTAAAAGGTGGAAATAAGGTGGAAAAATATTTTTCGTAGGATTTGTAAGATTTCAGAAGGGGGTTTTACTGCCGGGAGGTGTTTAGCAGGCTAAGAGCAGCGGCAGCCGTGCAGCAGCTAGCAGCCAGCCAGCAGCAGCCAGCAGCTTTTAACAGCAAATAAGGTGGAAAAATGATTTTTGTAGGATTTCAGAAGGGACGTTCCGGCCCCGAAAAACGTCGATTTTGGCATCGGTTCGTCCTTTAGGGCCATGCTGTTTTACTGCCGGGAGGTGTTTCGCAGGCGTTCGCCAGCAGCAGCAGTAAGAGCAGCCGCAGCAGTGCAGCAGCTAGCAGCCAGCCAGCAGCAGCCAGCAGCCAGCCAGCAGCAGCCAGCAGCTTTTAACAGCTCTTAACAAGGTGGAAATAAGGTGGAAAAATGATATTTTTGTAGGATTTCAGAAGGGACGTTCCGGCCTCGAAAAACGTCGATTTTGGCATCGGTTCGTCCTTTAGGGCCATGCTGTTTTACTGCCGGGAGGTGTTTCGCAGGCGTTCGCCAGCAGCAGCAGTAAGAGCAGCCGCAGCAGTGCAGCAGCTAGCAGCCAGCCAGCAGCAGCCAGCAGCTTTTAACAGCTCTTAACAAGGTGGAAATAAGGTGGAAAAATGATATTTTTGTAGGATTTCAGAAGGGACGTTCCGGCCTCGAAAAACGTCGATTTTGGCATCGGTTCGTCCTTTAGGGCCATGCTGTTTTACTGCCGGGAGGTGTTTCGCAGGCGTTCGCCAGCAGCAGCAGTAAGAGCAGCCGCAGCAGTGCAGCAGCTAGCAGCCAGCCAGCAGCAGCCAGCAGCTTTTAACAGCTCTTAACAAGGTGGAAATAAGGTGGAAAAATGATATTTTGGTAGGATTTCAGAAGGGACGTTCCGGCCTCGAAAAACGTAGATTTTGGCATCAGTTCGTCCTTTAGGGCCATGCTGTTTTACTGCCGGGAGGTGTTTCGCAGGCGTTCGCCAGCAGTAGCAGTAAGAGCAGCGGCAGCAGTGCAGCAGCTAGCGGCCAGCCAGCAACGTTTAACAACTCTTAACAAGGTGGAAATAAGGTGGAAAAATATTTTCGTAGGATTTGTAAGATTTCAGAAGGAGGTTTTTTACTGCCGGGAGGTGTTTAGCAGGCTAAGAGCAGCGGCAGCCGTGCAGCAGCTAGCAGCCAGCCAGCAGCAGCCAGCAGCTTTTAACAGCAAATAAGGTGGAAAAATGATTTTTGTAGGATTTCAGAAGGGACGTTCCGGCCTCGAAAAACGTCGATTTTGGCATCGGTTCGTCCTTTAGGGCCATGCTGTTTTACTGCCGGGAGGTGTTTCGCAGGCGTTCGCCAGCAGCAGCAGTAAGAGCAGCCGCAGCAGTGCAGCAGCTAGCAGCCAGCCAGCAGCAGCCAGCAGCCAGCCAGCAGCAGCCAGCAGCTTTTAACAGCTCTTAACAAGGTGGAAATAAGGTGGAAAAATGATATTTTTGTAGGATTTCAGAAGGGACGTTGATATATTACTGCTACTATAAATCCGTGTGGGAAATTGCCACTGTTCAGTTTCTGGGAAGCTCATCGAACTATGGGACATACCGGAAATTTCCGGAAATACTCATTTTGAGATATTTTTTGCGTTAATTAGTGTTAATTACCCTGTGGTAATCTAATAGTTTGCTACAGAAGCCATAGCCCGCTCGGTTCAATGATTTACGTCTTAATTATATAGCCATATACGCAATTTAACAATGGTGGTTTGCCATATTGCACACTGTTAGATTCCCAGAGGGTCATGAATATGACTAACGGCATTCAAAGTTCCAAACTTCATTGCCGGCTTCATTACTTGGGGGTTGAGGTTACAAATGGGTATAACATAATTTCTGACTCTTCCTCCTGCCCTCGGACATGTTTTTCGCTTGGGCCCATGTTTTTTCTTTCCATTTCACAAACCAAATTATTACGAATGTGCCTTTTTCCTTGCGAAGCCTACGACTCACGCAAGGGTGGTCAGACACACCATCCTAAAAAGAAATGGAAAGAAAAAAACCATGAGCACAATCCAACAATTCCTTGCCAAACAACCACCTGCGACACAATGAACATTCGTTCAACTCCACAAAGTGAAGATGCCCAATGCCCTTATGATAATGTCACTTATTGTAAGTTCACCCAAAACAGCTACCCAAACAGCTACCCCCCCACTTCACATGGCACGCACCTGAATGGACATGCTCCCTGTCACTGCCATAGGCTCCGACGGCTCCATGACGCACGAAAGCTGTTTAGTCACTTTTCCGGGGTCGGCGGCAGGGGCGGCAGCCCTTAAATACAGGTACACTTCTATGTTGTGATTTGTGCGTGTCATCCTTCGCACCTGACAGACTCCCCCAATCGTGGTCTCACGATTCGTTGGAGGAAAAACTTCGAATTTTTGGCACCCAGCCAAATTGAATTTGAATCTCCTTTGGTAGCGGAGCTATTGAACAAAAAGTAAAGGACCTAAAAATAGGAACCTAAAATTGGTAGGCTCAAGGCATTTTATCCTTCTGATGGTTTCGCCATTTTTTGTACATCTTTGACATCTGTGCTGGCGACCATCCTTTGCCTCTATGTTCATGTTGAAAAAGATTCCATGGGTTATGTAAAGTCATTTCAGACCTTTCACCACCCAGCAATGCCTCGCTCACTCCAGCTGCATGCCGCTGCAAAGCGCTCTCAACACTGACGCCATCAGCAGCCGCACGCGCAGAAATCTCCGCCACCGCGCGCAGAGCCTGCTCAAGGCCAGCAGCTTCCGCATCAGCAAAAAGATCAGCGCCACGCACCGCAGCCGCAGAAGAGGCCTGCTCAGGGCCTGAGGTCACAGCACTGCCCGAAGAAGCTCCAACGGCCTGCACAGGGCCAAAAGCCGCAGCAGCCAAAGGACCAGCACCGCTCGAAGAAGAGGCCTGCTCAAGGCCAGAACTGCTCGAAGATGCTCCAGAGGCCTGCACAGGGCCAGCACGCTCAGCAGTTATGGAACTCGTTGAACTTGTGGCCTGCACAGGGCCAAACACCACGCTGCTCGTTGAGGATTCAGCGCCAAGGGCCTGTACAAGGCCAGAACTGCACATAGATCCAGCAGAAGGGGCCTGCACAGGGCCAACATTTCCAGCGCCGCTTGAAGACGCTCCAGAGGCCTGCACAGGACCAGATCCGCTCGAAGTGCCCGAGCGTCGCCTCAAACTTGATCTCATTTCAACATCTTTGGTAGCGGAGCTTGATGATTCATCACCCTCATTTGAAACAACTGCTTGAGGCTCGTTGACCCATTGCAATCGTCTCAGGCAACACTTCGCTGACATCATTGTCAATTTGCCTGCATAGATTGCCCCAAGGATCATCAGCAGCACCGCAGCTATCCACAACGGATCAGCTTCATCGCTCTCGCTTTTCAACTCCAGAGCTGTAGCTTCGGTCAGCAACGTCTGACCAACAAAAAAGCTCATTGCAGAAGCTGCACCAGCATGAACACGTTCTTGACTGTTGCGACTTCTCACTTGAGCCGCACGTACTTCAGGGTCTTCAGGCCGCAAAAACGGTGCATTCATACCAAGGTTTTCAACAAAACGTTGAAAGGCAGCTCCAAAAAGAGGCTTTGTAAAACCATCAGCAACTAAGTCAAGGCCACGCACATGGATCAGCTTCCATTGGCCTCCAGCTGCATCAGTTTCATCAAGGGCTTGTTTCAAAAGGCTTGCTCTGATGCGCAAGTGTCTTGTACGCCATGAAGAAGACGTAGTTCCATTGGCCAGTCCAATCGCGGCAATGTTGTCACCATAGATGACTTTCATCACAGCTGTAACACCTGTGAGCTCCATCACTAAAGCTTCAGCTGCTTTGCCAGCGATCAGGTCTTCACAGTAGCTAACCAACTCAGCTTCAGCCGTACTGTGGGTGACAAAAGGTTGTTGGCTTGTTTGCCAACAGATCGGCTGACCACCAAGGCAAACAACGATCCCCTGGACGCTTCTGTGGCCAGAACCTGCTGAGTAGGCTATGTCGCAGAAGATCTCCAAAAGCAGGTCACTTCTTTTCACCTTCAGCTGGCCATGGGCGCCCCAGTCATCAGGAACATGCGTTGTATACCTCAGACCAACGCCAGGGTTTCCACAAACGTACTTCATCAACGTTGTGCCGATCTGAATGGCTTTGACAGGAGCCTTTGTCATAAGCCTGCTCATTGTTGCAACTCCATGAGCAAGGTCAGGTCGTGTTCGGGAACTCAACCACAGCAAAGAACCAGCCATAGCTTGAGCTGTCCTGACATCATTTGGGTCAGGGCTTTCTTCAACTTCTTGATCCTCAGCAACCTTGTAGTGAGGACATTCAACTCCTTCATCAACATTCCAACGTTGCAACATCTCCTGCTCGTACATGTGCTGGTTGACATGAAAACCATCGCCTTTGGCATCTTCAGAAATCTCAAAACCGCAGTACTTGAGAGGCTTGTCAACACCAGCCCACTCCACAGAAGACGTTGTCCAAACTCCAGAAAGAGCTTGTAGAGCGCCATGAACTGCAAACTCTTCACCAGTGACCAATATGTCGTCGACATACACCGACATGAGGCCATTCCAGTGGATGTAACCAGATTCATCCAGTTCTTCCAAGCGCCAAACATTTTCATCTTTTGTTTTTTCAAAACTTCCAGTCAGCAACCCATTTGGACCTTGCCTTGTCCATTTCAGCGTTGGCAAAACTGCATCACGGTGTAGACACCAGTCCCTTGGTGAAGCCTGGAGTCCGTACATTGCAAGCATGATGAGCCAAACTTCATCAGGTCCAGCCAGGCCCAACATTTTGTACACATGCGGCACTTCCATAGCTATGAGTCTGGAGTCTCTTCTCGGCGCATTGAGGAACGCCGTTCGTATGTCTGTTGAAGCAGCTTTCCACTTGTACTGAGCACTTATCCTTAGCATTGTTCGGATCTGTGTTGCATCAGCACCTCCAGCGTACGTGTTGTCGTCATTTGGTGTCTGGTAGTTTCCACACACCACTGCTCTTGAACGGTATGCTCCTGATCCAGCTTTTCTAGTGTGAACCATTTTTGCTGGAAGGATCTCCAAAGTTTTGTTTTGCACTTCAGCCATTTTTTGGAGTTCCGTTCTTGTCATTGGTTTGACAGCCTTTTTGTTGACGACAAGCTGCTCATACTCGGCCTTGATGGATTCAGTCCAATCGGCAAGGTTTTTACGAACCTCTTTGTTGCTGACCGTTTTGGTGACCAAAAACTCATGGGTCAATTGTTGTTGTTCTTCAGCTCGATCTTCATCTGCAAGTAGTTGAATTTGCTCTTCAACTTCAACCTTTCTAACCAGAGCTTTGTTGAGCTCAGGGAGACACCACATTTGTTCAGGGAAGGTGCCATCAATCTTGCAGATCTCCTCGGCGATATAATCCGAGACATTGTCGTGGATGGTTTGGAGGGCTTGTATCTTTGACATTCTAACCAGAACATTTTTTGATACATTTGAGGCCGCAGAGCTTGAGCCACCGTCTCTGCTGTTAGGCGCCTCCCCCAAATCCTCCTCCACATCACTTTCCTCCTCCTTTTGATCATGAACTTCATCAGTTTCTGTTTGCCCCCCATCACCATCCTTTTCATCATCATGCCCTGGTAGCGGAGCATCATGACCCTCTTGTTGTTCTTGAGGTGGATGTTGTTGTGCTGGAGAAAGCGTTGTTTCCAAAGTCCATGAACCTTCAGAGGCAACTTCATTGTCAGGCGGCAGCGCAAACTCAAACACACTGCCAAACTTTGCAAGGATGCGCTTCTCCCCCTCAATGTGCAACATTGACATAGTGGCAATTGCTGGAGGCGGAGCTGTCTTTGATCTCAATCTTCGTGCTGGCACCCCATCACGGAAAAGAGGTTGAGCTTGGCCACCATCACGTTCAGGGAGATATGGCAAAACTTCTCCCCCGGGACCAGCATCGACAGCTGCATTCATGCCATCATCCGCAGGAATCACCACATCATCTGTGTAGAAGCACCTTTCCGTTGCAATTGCTTTGACATAGTATGTTGTGGTGGTTATAGAAGATCCTTCAGCAGGGCCCCACACCACAACTTCTTCTCGGCAATCACGCCATTGTGCGTAGCGATCTTGCCAGCTTTTCTTGAGGGCATAGGCTTTGGAGCCAAACCTCAAAAGTTTTCCAACGGGCCAACCTGCTTGGTTGAGTTGATTGCGGAGACGTCTTTCTCCAACATGTCGCACCGCAAGAGGCCATCTGTCCAAAGGGCATGCTCCAGCAGAGATCAAAGTGCGGGCACCTTTTTTGATCATCCCAACTTCGTTTTCAGCTCTGCCATTTGTTTTGAAAGCACTGCCAGGTGTCATAGTTTGAACTATTCCACGGTCAAGACACCATTGATGGACAGGTCGTGCCAAAAATTCACGTGCACGGTCGCTGTGCATTCGGTACACAGGGCAGCCCAAAGAGCGCAAACGAGCATAGATCTTGGCGATCGCCGGCAGCACGTTGTGCACATTTCGATCTGCAATGGGCTCGGCAAAAGTGAGGTTGCGCACAGTGACATCCTTGGACTCATTGATGAGGCGCATCCAAGTGTCGTGCATTCCATAGGCTGACTTCACTTCTTCATCTTCCACAAGGTCAGGAACCGATTCTTCTTGGAGAGGATCAGGTTCATCTTGTGCGACTCCTGTAGGAAGACCTTGTTCATGTTGAGCTTCATGGCCCGCTTGTTGTTGATCTCGTTCACCATGTTGTTGAGGTGGTTGACCATCTCCAGGTTGTTGTTCTTGAGGATCACCAGAGAGCTCAGGGTCATCAAGGCCAGGCAATGGGTGATCTTCCTCTTCATCTTGGTCAGGGCGCAGCAAGAGTGGTTTCCCCTTTTTGTTGACGGGGTATGTGTAAACTCCAACCAAGAAGTATTTGTTGGTACCAGGAGTTTGGTCCTTGCCACCAGTCATCCGACCGGACATATCCAAGCTCAAAGTGAAGCTTTCAGGATGACAAACTCGGCGATGTGCTC
Organism: Cladocopium goreaui; assembly: GCA_947184155.2. Taxonomy (NCBI): domain Eukaryota; class Dinophyceae; order Suessiales; family Symbiodiniaceae; genus Cladocopium; species Cladocopium goreaui. The sequence goes on along the minus strand of CAMXCT020006776.1, from coordinate 183,588 downwards.
GACTGCGACCTTGAGAACGTACACAGTGGCTGCAATCTCGACGGGCCGGCATGTGGTCCTGCATATAGTGTTGCTTCCATTGTTGAAGGGCAACATTTCCAATTGCAGCGACACCAACAGGTCGGACATCGTCTTCGGCGTAAACAACGCCAGTAGGATCTTCAGGTCCTTCACGTGGAGGCGCTTCACGGCGGATCCATCTGCTGATTGCTTCAGCAACTGCAGCCTTCAAACCAGGTGCCCAAGCCGCCCAAGTTTTTGACATAGCACATCTTTCTTTCACACTGAGTTCTGGTAGCGGAGCAACTTCAGGTTCAGCTCCACGACCTCTCACATCTTGTAGCTGCATCATCTCATTCATGTTGATCAAGGCCAAAGTGGTTGGCTTTCGTTTTGGGTGTCCAAAAGGCCCTTGATCAAAGGAGATCAGCTTGGCGTTGTAGGCTTCTTGGAAGCTTTTCCATTCCTGAGTTCTCCACATTGAAAAGTACTGGTGCTCATCCACATCCTCCTTCTTGCGGTATTCCGCTGGGTCTTGAGGTTGTTCACAAAGAAATGCAGTTTGAGCTTGTTCTTTTGGACGCACTTCTTCGCAGAGGATGTACATCAGCATCAACCGGAGCCACAGAATTGAGTCATTGGTGACCAATTCAGCTTGTTGTGGAGTCAATGATGGCAAACCGTATGGGTGATCTTCTGTTCGAAGAATTGGTGGACCATCATCTTTTTGAAACCTGAGAGCACTTGTTGTTCTGCATGGAGGACCACCAAGTAGAGCTTTGACACGTTTGCTGGCGCACAAGGAAAGCAAAAACGCAAAGGTTGTTTCATCCAAAGCATTTGAAGGTGTTGAGGCTTCCAAGTCCACGCACAGCACCTCAGTGTGCTCATTTGACAAACGCCGCTCCCAGTAAGAAGCATCAGGTCCACTGTACATGTGGATGATCACATTCTTTGCCATCATGAGTCTTTTTCGCTTTCTGCGATTCCATGGAAGGTTCAAGCCGACGTTTGGGTCCGTGAGCACTGAGAGATCTGGGACCAGCTTCAACGCCAAATCTTCAGGCAAAGTCGGCATGACCTCCTTGAGCTTGACAAGCATCGCCATTTCAATGCTCATGTTGTTGCCAAGACCGGCAGCACCCCTTGTCAAGATAGACTTCAAGGTCATCTTTTTCAGCTCTTGTTGAATTTGATGCTGTTCCAACACCGTCAGCAGCTTCGCTCCAAATTCATGAGCAACGTAGGGACATCCATTGTGAAGTTCCACATCGATCTTTTCTCCAGCTTTTGTGTAGAGATGGCACATGTGGTCCTTCCACACCAACTTGTAGTTGAGCTCGTTCAAGCATCCCATTGGAACGATCCAAGAGGTATTTTCAGGCCGAAGGAGAGGATCGGAAAGCAAAACTTTGGTGCCAGGCTTCAAACGGAGGCTTTCAGTGACACCATCAGCCAACATCACCTGAGTTCTTGTGCCCGACTGCCATTCTTCTTCTGAAGCTGCAGGACGTAGGCCATGTGTTGCACCAGAGTCCAGCAACACCATTTGAGCATGAGACTCCAACTTTGACAGCCGCATCACCTTCAGGTTGGGCATACGCAGAGACTTCAGCAACTGTGTGGCTTCTGCCAACAGTTCAGTGGTCGCAGGAGTGGCAGCTGGAGCTCCTCCCTTATCCACCTCCGAGGTTGCACTAGATGAAGCCCCAAGGGAGTTACTCTCAGCACCCAGTCCTGGACCATCAGCGCACGTACTAGAGGAGGTTTGATCAGTTGTTGAGCTTGCAGCTGAACCATCATGACCTTTTCCAACTGAAGCTTGCTTGACAGCCGCTTTGTTGTTGGCTGCATTTTGATTTCCACCACCACGTCCTCCCCCCAAACCAGAGTCGTAGGACGAAGGTTTGTTGTTGTTGCCATTGCCCTTGACTTTGCATTCAGTTTTTCTGTGATCTTTGCCGCCACAGATCCAGCATCGACTGTTCTTGTCCTCGATGCCCTCCCAAGAGTGAGACCACTTGCAGCTTCGACCAGCTTTGCATCCAGTGTCGCTCTTGAAGAACTTGCATGGTTGCTCCGACATAGGAGTTGATTGTCCCTTGCCGGACTTGTTGCCATAGTTGCCAGGAGTGCCTGGCTTTTGAGGTGAGTTTGATGCTTCAGCATCCATCTGTTTGAGCCGCACAGGTGTGCTCGTACTTGTAGACGTCGTAGAAGAGGTCTTCAGCAGGCTCAAGGTTTCCGCTTCAGCCAGCAAACATTGACTGAAGCTCCAAATTGACTGCTCCGTAGGACGTTGATCCAGTGCAAGTTGTTGTCGACTTGTAGAAAGCCTGAAAGCCGCTTGAGCGTCCTCCTTGGCGATCTGGACCACCGCAGTTTCAAGTGCCTTGATGAGAAGCACTCCATCAGGTAGGCTAGCTTCTACTTCTCGAGCTCTTGCAAAGTGTCTCCGCCATGTTCTCAACGAAGAAGCCAATTCCTGCATTGAAGATGCCTTTTGCAACGAAGTCAGTTGGCCCAAGAGGATTGCCTTTTCACCTGGTCCTCCTGGTTGATGCCGCACGTAGAGGCGGAACAAAATCGCCGTACTGGTCAAATCTCGATCCACCACCAACTCCTTCTGCTGCTCCTCGCTCACCGCCTTGAGCAACAAAGTGACGCCCCTCTGCTCCGTTCTGATGAAGCTACTTGCCATCAGTTCATCAGGAAGACGAGGACAAAGTTGAACTCGCTGAAGAGGAGATAGGCCCTTCCATTCCGTGTAGAAGGCATGTGCTTGACGCATCGTTGAATCCCACCATCTTCCAGCGACATGAGATAGGTCTTTCATGATTGGCCCACAAAGACAAAGCCAATCTCCAAATTCCAAAGGCGAGGCACCATTTGGCAACGTTGGCAACTCCAACTTTCCGCCACTACCTCCACCAGCAGATTCCCATGATGTTGGCATTGGTGCAACACCCATAGTTCCTTGCCCTTGTGCTCCTTGAAGAGGATGCCCTTGTTGAAGAGGATCTTGAAGCCCAGGGATCGCCGTAGAACCACCATGCAAAGCCCGATCAGGAAGTGCTCCATCACCAAGAACCGTGCCATGCAAAGCCCGACCTTGAAGAGCTCCATCACCAAGAACCGTGCCATGCAAAGCCCGACCATGAAGAGCTCCATCGCCAAGCGCAGCACCATGCAATGCCCGATCATGAAGAGCTCCATCGCCAAGCGCAGCACCATGCAATGCCCGATCATGAAGAGAAGCTTCACCACGCACACTCTGCCCAACGCCGTGCAAAGCCCGAGCTTGAAGTTGAGGTTCACCAAGCACAGTGCCATGCGGTGTTGAAGCGCCCTGCAAAGAAGCCCGATCTCCATGAACAAGTTCACCATGCAACAAACGCCGCTGCTCCAGTGACGATGCTTCGACAGGCATCAGTGGCATTCCAGACGACCAAAACTGTTGACCCTCTTTCAATGGCCATGCTTTGGAAATTTCAAAACTGTTTCCATCAGTTGCTACTTTTTCCAAAACCTTTTTCAAAGAATTCACCTCTCTCTCCAACCATGCACTTTTCGCTTCTTGGGGTGTGAGAGACTTTTCATTTGTGGGCTTCCAACCCGGATCACCCATTCTTCCACGGAGTGGCCCGTCCTGGCAAACTTCATAGGCCTTGAGGTCCATCTTTTCCGTCATATCAGACGCAGCATCCGCAGTGTGCGGAATTGGAAACGGAGGCACAGGTGGTGGTGGACATGAAGGCATGCGACTAACATCATCCATTGGTGGAGGCCCATCAGGAATTCGTGTTCCATTGGGGGTACACTGCAACTTGTCATCTTGTTTCACACGCCCATCCCCAGCTAGCTTGACAGGACTTCCATGACCCTGCTTTCTAGTTGGTCTTGGGGATCTACTTGACCACCTTTTTGCACCCATCGCCGACCGCTTTCCAAGCGACTCACCTTCCACCACAGTTGACCATGGTGACGAACCTGCAGAAGCTTGATCACCTCGAGCTTCCAAGGCCGTTTTCAAATCAGACACCTGCATCATCAGCTGCGCGTTCTGTTGACGCAAAAAGTCTACCAGCTCAACTTCAAGGTCTCGCTGAAGTTCATCCACTGCCGGGCGAACACTGCCCACATTTTTCTCATTCATACCAACTTCCTCATGTCTCTCAGAACCATGCATAGCTCCCATAGTTTGTTGAACCGTTGGTGGAGTTTCCATTGGCATAGCCCCTTGAGATTGCATCCCAGTTGGTTGCTGGCCAAACACTGTAGGTCTTTCCAGGCTTGGGGGTGTTGCAAACAAACCAGTTCCATCCCCGCCACGACCCTTCCTACCATTTTGCACAGGCGGAACTCGCCCTTCATCTTCTTCTGCAGGTAGATGCTCAGGTCTTTGCGATCGAAGCACCAACTCCTGCCGCAGCCGCTCGCTGTAGAACGGGTTCACCTCCACAGCTTCCGCAGCTAGGCCCCTGCTGCTAGGCATCGAAAGGGACCTTGACATGACCGCGCAGTAGAGTCTCTTGGGCTCATAACCCTTGAGAACCGCGCCACTTGTTTTCCAAACCAAAATGCCTGCGGTAATACAGGTACACTTCTATGTTGTGATTTGTGCGTGTCATCCTTCGCACCTGACAGACAGTAATATATACTAAAATGGTCAGCTTCCGATAATTGATGAAAATTGCTGGTTACAGGTGAGGTGTAACTAACCCCAGTTACTGAAAACGAACCAAAAAATACATGCAATTCTACTGGCTGGTGATGTGTGTGTGTGTGTGTGTGCCACTATCAAATCCCTTGTTTGATGGAGTCACCGTGGATTGCGAGGATCAACTGTCCAGAAATCCAGGCAGGGCGCGCAAAGAACTTTTGGCACAAGGTCTGCAGCGCTTTTTGCCTGGAAAAACCTCCCAGTCCTTCAAGGACCATGGGTCTCCCATTGGAACTTTGGCCTGGTCGGCCTGGTCGGCCTGGTCGGCCTGGTCGGCCTGGTCGGCCTGGTCGGCCTGGTCGGCCTGGTCCGGCACGTCCTCATGTCGCTTGGCTCGTTGTCGATTCTCCTGGGACCAGAATGGGGGGATCAACATCCGGTACGAGCTGTTGCGGTGTTCACCAACGGGGAATCAACAAGGGGGCATGAAGCATCTAAGCTTAGGATCTTCGCGAAGAAGCGAATGTTGACATTTCCCAACATCCACTGGACCCTAACCCTTCCAAATTTCCTGCTACATAAAGACCTCTACATAAAGACCTCTGTTGGGATTTGGGGCGTCCGAAACTACCATAAGGAGCTCCAGGTAGGTCAAAGTTCGCTCCTGAATGCCGCAGTGGGGCAAACTGGAGTTCCTTGTCTTGACCAAGAGCATGTTGGTATCAGCGATAGATCCACGGTGCCCTTGAAAGCAAAGTGGAGTCATGATGCTCCTGACGGGTCTCGTGCAAGGCATCAAGCAGTTCCACCACCCCAATACCATCACTTGGCATCCACAAAAGTGATTGAAATGTATGGAACTGAACATCTAGTTGCAAAAGAAAAAACACTTTCACACATCTTTTCATCCCTTCCTTCCCAGCCACCTGCCGGATGATTCAGGGAAGCAGCGCGTCATCGCTGATGGTCTCCTTCAGCTTGGGCGGAATCAGCAGGGCCTCAGTTGAGTCTGTTGCGAGGCAAAGCTGATATTTGGACCTCGCCAATGTGAAAAAACGGCAATTTTTTCCATCAAAATCGTTGGGTTCTCATTCAATTTATTTCAATTTGTAGTGTGAAACTCATTGAAACTCGATTACCCAACTCGCAACATGCTAAATGCAGCATGCAAATTGCCGGAATCGGCGTCCCCAAAAAAAGGCAAACACGTGCTGGATGTAGGGCCATGTTTTTCAATTCGAAGAGGTTATGAGATGAGTTTCGCTATCAAAGGTTTCCTGCTTGACTATTATCGCCATGAAGAGGATATTCCGCAACAAATAGGGGTTTGTAGCTACAGTAACAAGGAATGGCTTGGGAACTCCTTCTTTTCATGGGGCCTGCCATTATGCATCTAGTCTAGGTTGAGAATTTAGTAATTTAAATATCTAGTAGTGATAATCTAATACTCTAATAGTCCAATAATCTCTAGTCTAGCCTGACTGCCTACTTAATCTAATCTAATCTAATCTACCCGAAGGGCAAATAATTTGGTTTAGTCTAGTCTAGCCTGTCTAGTCTAGCCTGACTACTCTAATCCAATCTAATCTAATCTAAACCTACTCTAATCTAATCTACTCCAAGGGCAAATAATCTATATATATATATAATCTAACAAGAGCAACAACTTGAAAGGAAGTCAAAAGTCTAGCCTAATCTAATCTATCTTAATGCAACCTTCTCGAAAGGCAAATGGGAAACCTTAAAAGAACCAGTCACTTTCGTTTCCAAAACGTTGGCTTGAGTGCAGTTGTCTCAGTAGAGACGAGCCTAATCTTATCTAAAAAGGGCAGACGGGGACCTATTCGAATCCAATCTACCGCAAGGGCAAGTAATCTCAAGTAATCTAATCTAATAAGGGCAAACACTTGAAACACAATCGAATTTGGTCTAATCTAGTCTAGCCTAGTGCAATCTGCTCGAAAGGCAAGTGGGAAAACCGGAAAGTGGGTTGCATGCAACTGTCTTAGTAGAGATGAGCCAAATCTTATCTGAATAGGCAAATGGGAAAGAGCAAAACTTAGTCTAATCTAGTCTAGTCTAATCTAACCTAAATCATTCTAAATCTAAATCTAATCGAGTCTACTCGAAGGGCACATGTTTGAATTCAGTTTAACAAGGGCAAATGAGGCTAATCTAGTCTAGCCTAATCTAAGCTAATCGAATCTAATCTAAATCCAATCTAGTCTAGTCCAAGTTCAATCGATCTGATCTAATAAGGGCAAATGGGGAATAGGAAAACTTAAACGCTAGCAATATAATGTTGTCTAATTAATCCGATTTCATGGGGCTGCACAAGCGCTCATACAAAGCATGGCGAGAGGCATTAGTGACATGTGTGGAAATTTGCTATGAATAAACAGCATATGGAAATGGAAATTAGATGACGGAATGTTTGACTTGCAGAAAAATTGGGTTCATGTTTGGCTGTTTCGGCTTTATTTTGGCCCATCTTGGGCGCTTTTGGGTTGGCATTGCAGAATGTGGGGCTCATGTTGGGCTGTGGGTGTCATCATGGTGTTTTGATGGTGTCTCCGTCATGTCTGGGCACTGCGTTTGCGGTCTGTCTCCGGTTTCGTGGTGTTGTGGGTTGTGGGTGTGTTGTGTCTTGGTTCGGCGGGTCGTATTGGTGGTACGTCAGTCGTGGGTGTATCAGTGTTTGCGCAGGTGCGTCTTGGTGGCGCTTGGGCGGGCATGTATGCGCGTCATGTTGTGTTTGCGAGTTATCTTAATGGTGTTGCGGTGGCATTTAAGCCGTACTTTTGGTGGTGTATGCGCGGTCTCTTGCTTGTGGGTGTCTTGCTGGTGTTGGCATGGCGTTTTTTGGTTGTGAGTCGGCGGCATGTGAGCGCTCCTATGGGTGGATATTAGATATCAATGGTGTCTTGCATCTGCGCGCACGGACGCGCTACACAACATCAAACAATCCTGCACGCTTGTGGCCCATAACATCTCCAGCGTTTTCCTGTCCTTACCAGCGGAGCTACCTAGGGAAAAGGCAGCTTGCGTGGCGTGTCATAAAGTAAACAAGTGCACATCTCATCCGAAACAAAAAACACAAAACGGCCAGACGACTCTCCATTTTCCAGGGGGGATAATTGTTTTCTTGTGGGTCTTCTACTTGACTGAGTGGTTGAAGACTTTTCGCAAGTTATGCAGACCCTCTTGGCAGCCGGCGTGCAAAAGTGTTAGTATTGGGATGCTAGTTGCTACCTTCATTGCTAGTTTATAATATGAACGCTTTCCGTTGTTTGCCGGGCTGGTTTGCAGTAAGGATGAGACTTGGCATCCCGCTATCAAATCCATCATACCCTGATGCAGTTGGAGCCCGAGCATGATAAGTGCAATAAGCTCGTACAGCCAACACTTCAACGTCTGATTAACTTTGATATAACTTGATTAATTTCTTGATGAATTTCTTGATGAATTTATTCCGTCTGCCCGTGTGACGAGAACGATAAGACAGCTTTCCGACTCACTGCAGCACCGCTGCCACAATTATAGGCAACCCCTGGGCAGAACCGGGCTGACGTGCTAGCACCGCACCTGAAAATGTTCATGTCACACGTGCTCCGTCGAGGCACTTCACCAAAGGTCACCCCATGGTATTGACAACATAGGATTCCAATTCCTGTTTTCTTCTGACGGCTCAGGACAATGGGGTATGTATGTACATGCTTGGGCACCAAATGCAAAGGAAAATAAGAAAGCACACTTGCACTGCTTCCAGACTTGGAGTCCCAGGTCCTGTCAGTACAGCCACCAAACAAGTCACCATTTGTCTTCCTAGCCAACACAACTGTGGGCCCCTTCCAATCACAGTTCTGATGGAAGGCTGTAGAAAAGAAACCATCTCTGGAAGCTGGAAACAAAAGCTGAGGTTGTCTCCAGTCAGGGTTTGCTCGCGCAACCCATCGTGCCAGCTGCAACTGCTGCTGGAGATTTAGCACGTCAGTCTTAAACCACTGCATTGCGATGTATGAAATCTTGAGGTCAAGTGGCTTCAAAAAAATCAAGCCGACGGAACGGCAGTATACAGAATGAAACAGATATTGAAAGGGCAAAATATCTGACGCACTTCCTTCAGTTGCGTCTTCCAGGGTGGTTCCAACATCTAAGGGTTGCCTTCATGGACGCTTCTTTTGCACCACAGTCAGTTGAAAAAACAAATTACTTTACTTCGTGTGATCCCCACCATGACATTTATACATTTTCTTACTGGCAAATCTTGAGGCATTCTATCTGACATATCTTCTGGCATTCTATCTGGCGTTCTATCTGGCATATGTTCTGGCATATCTTCTGGCATTCTATCTGGCAAATCTTCTGGCATTCTATCTGGCACATCTTCTGGCATTCTATCTGACATATCTTTTGGTATTCTATCTGGCATTCTATCTGGCATTCTATCTGGCATATCTTCTGGCAAATCTTCTGGCATTCTATCTGGCATATCTTCTGGCATTCTATCTGGCATATCTTCTGGCATATCTATCTGGCATATCTTCTGGCATATCTTCTGGCATATGTTCTGGCATTCTATCTGGCATATCTTCTGGCATTCTATCTGGCAAATCTTCTGGCATTCTATCTGGCATATCTTCTGGCATTCTATCTGACATATCTTCTATCTGGCATTCTATCTGGCATTCTATCTGGCATTCTATCTGACATATCTTCCTACATGAGGTCCGGCAGGGAACACTTGGCGTGGATACTCGCGGTTGAGGTCCGGCAGGGAACACTGGGCGTGGATGGTCGTGGTTGAGGTCCGGCAGGGAACACTGGGCGTGGATGGTCGTGGTTGAGGTCCGGCAGGGAACACTGGGCGTGGGTGGTCGTGGTTGAGGTCCGGCAGAGAACACTGTGGATCGCGGGTCGCAGTTGAGCAAGGACGACGAGGACGACGAGGACGACAAGGACGACAAGGATGACAAGGAGGACGAGGAGGAGGAGGACGAGGCAGGAGGAGGCGGAGGAGGAGGAGCAGGAGGAGGAGGAGGCAACTGACATAAAATCTAACAACCCTCACCTGGCAGGTGGGGAAAAACATCATGAACGTGAGTCACTTTTAGGCACTTTTGGCGCCACGGCGCCCCTGAAATCTCTGACAAGACACCAGCACCACGGCATCTCCCTGGCTACCGTTGGCTGCCTCCAGCGCAGGACATTTGCCTCCGGGTGAAAATGTTTGGCACATTGGAAGACCTGAAAATGGCATCCAAGAGGGAAATAATCGATGGTTAAGCCATTTTTGGGGCGTCTATCTTTCTTTTTTAGGGGTACCGGATACCGTCAATACAACTGCAAATGTCTGAAATTGTTCACACACATTATTCGAGTCCATGTTGGTCCACATCTTACAGCAATCAACTGAACAGCCATCCCAAATGGCCCAGGCCAAACAACTCAGCCACCAACCAGATGAAAAAAGCGGATTCCAACTCTTCGATTCCAAAAACTATATCAACTTCAAATGTGACCCGTTGTGAATACTGAACAAGAATTCAGAACCCTCAGACAAGATGTTTTCGTATCCCTTTTGCATTCACCAAACAAATCTCCAGGGATGTAATCACATTAGTACTCTGCTCATTTTGGTTGACATCAGCCCTCCCACCAGGCACCTGCCCTCAGTGCTTCCCACGCGCGCTCCACAGGAAGTCGCGGCCCCAAATGCCATAGGTTCTTAGAGCCCAGCAAAATGAGGCGGCGGCCCTCGCTATACCTGGGAAACTTCGAAGTGGGGATTCCCCTCCGGAAATCCCCGCACTAAACGGAAGTTTGATAGGAAAATCACAATCTTTTTTGAGGTACAAATCATCATTCATTCTTATCATCCATTCCTATGGGCCATCTATACCATAGCTATATTAAGTAGACTGGAGTCCTAGAGAGATGATCGAATGACAAAGGGATTTTTTCGAACCAGCCATGAGATGGAATGAAAACTTTGAAAACCCAGGGAATTATTCAATAGGGAATTGAGAGTTCATGGGAATTATTTGGCCAAAAAACATCGTGTAACAGGGATTTGGCCAACGTTAAATGATATCACCAATTGCAATGTGGAAACCCGGCTGTTGCCCGATTCCTTACGATGCTTGGGGTTTTTCTGTACCTTCCGAACAAAAGTGCCTTGTGAAGTTTTGCACCATCCCCAATGACTTGCCATAAATGGGCACTACACCATTCAATAAAGGACGTTTTCGATTGGGTTGAGGCGTTCATTCCAAAGCCATGTGAAACTTCGCCGGACGATTCAAGCTGCTGGATCCTGACGACATCTGGCATAGCAATGACACCTGTCCGCGCCACTGGTGTCTGAGATGTCTTTGGATGGAAAAACAGAACTGCGAAAATGGCTTGGTGAAACTTCCAAAGACATACCGGCAGAACATCACCATAACTGGACATGTAATATAAGTTAACCTACAATTTCCCGTGTAGCCCTGGGAGTTGGCATGGACCTTTTGCTAAGCCAACTTCATGTCAAGGACGTTCACCGCGGGAGTGGTTAGGATGATGCCAATCTTCCAAGCGAACATGCAAGGGCCGGATTCTGGTGCCCACACATTTCCAGTAAGACTTAAGGACCCAAAATGACCCAAACATATAATTCAAAGATAGATACTGTAGGATATTGACAATTCTATTGATTCTATTGATTCTATTGATTCTATTGACTCCCAAATTGCTTTCTCCACCTGGATATTGTTCCTTGATCTTGTGACCACCGAGCCCTCGCCACGTGGAGTTTGGCGGAAAAGAGAGCGTTCCTGCCGCCAGCCGCTGCCGCTCCGCGTCGTTCGTGGCATCATGGGGCACGGAGGCCTGGTCAAGCCATGACGCAACCGACGCAACTGGCGCAACCGAAAAGCGGGAAGAATGGGAAAATATATGTTATTGGGAGAATATGTGTACGTGTGCGAACTGATGCTGAACTTTCGGAAAAGAATTTACAATCCAATTGTGATTGTCCCTATCAATATTGGGTTCTTAATGAAGATGACCCATCCATCGGCACTACAATTAGTTCCCCCTAGCAAACTTAATCCTTCGGCTTGCCACCCGTGGAATAGGTGGCAAGCATGATTGCGGGCGGGGCATGGCCCGTTTAGGCGTATCCAATAAACATCTTGAAACTCGTGGTAGTCTTCCACCAGCCGTTCTCTTTTTCAAGTTGGCTAACGGTTGTTTTGGATCCAGTCCCATGCCCCCCTACAATGAATAAAACCAATACTCAACGAGGATTTATAAGGTGGTGATTTATTTTAGGGAGATGGGATTACAAGTGGAAGTCCATGGGTCAAGCGAAATCCCCCACCATAAGGTAACTGAGTGCGTTTATTTCTGTGGAATGCCTCAACGATAGGTTTCCCCTAGTGCTTGGATGCGCGCGGAAAAAGCGTCCTAGTTGGTGGCTGGTTGGTAAATTTGCTTTTAGCTTAGAAGCAACCTTTGAACTGCAACATTGGGGACTTTCCAAGCAAGACAACACAACGATTCCGACACTTTCCAAGATCTGACGCACTCATGGTGCGCATGGCCATGAATCGTCTAAATCAAGTCGCGCTCAATAGGTTACGAAACAGCTTTCGTCCGCAAATGCTCCGTCACGGCACTATGTGTAGCTAAGACTATTGCGTGCAAGTATGGCAGCCAACATTGACAACTGATGAGTACACGATCTACCTCCTGATGTTGATGGATGGGAGAACTGGAATCGCACGCAGTACAAGATTAATTTGCCCGTAATTTAACATGGAGAACATCGGAGAACCATGGTTCCAAACGTGTTAACCTTGTTTAGCCAAACATCCCCTTTCAAACCAAGTACTCTCGGGACTTTGGAACACTGTGCTGCAAATGGATGAAATAAGCATGGCTTGCTAGTGCGAGCGTCCGGAAGCCAATGTGAAAAAAAGCTGCCACAGGTGTAAGCATCCGCACATCCGAATCTGTGACATTCGGTCAACTCAGTCCATTTAAGCCTGTGTTCACTAAGGGGTGCTTAGGGTACTCTCTTGTTAGGTGTCTTTTTGGCAAAAAAACAAACACCATAAAACCATTTCAAAAACCCAAGAAACAGCAAATGAGCGCCATGGGATTTTGATTGGTTTTGTTGGGTTTTTATAGGTTTTCTTAAGGCTAAAGCTAATCAGGGTGTGTGGGATGACATATTCAGATGGCAATGGACATGATGACATGAGTTGATGATTGGATTTATGTTGCCTTGGGTTTATGTGGTGTTGTTTTGGGGAGCCTTTGGTATATTTATTTATTGGGGGAAGACCACTCACTGCACCATCTCAACCACCATTAAAGTAGGGTGACACATTGACATTACTACTCATTCCATGACTGAAGTATTGGAAATAAACATATCTTTTTAGATCTTAGATGACAAATAACCCAAAAAAAACAGACACCCCATAGTTTACAATGCTGGTAAAAAAGGTCAGCATTCTGTTCCCCCATTTCAATTTCCAAAGTTTGTGCTTGGACAGCCCTGGGAGGCTTTCCCCATTTGTGGGATTTTGGCGGGGTTTTGGTGTGGTTTTGATGGGGTCTTGGTTGGCTTTTAGTGGCGTTACTTGTGAATTATTTGGGGTTTGGCTCTTCATCAACCCATTTTTGGGATTTTGGTGGGATTTTGATGGGGTTTTGGTGGGGTTGAATGGAAATCAAGTGGTTTTAGTTTACAGCCATGTTTGGTGGCACTGGCCCATTTTTGGGATTTTGGTGGGATTTTGATGGTGTTGAATGGAAATCAATTGGTTTTAGTCACAGCCATGTTTGGTGGCACTGACCCATTTTTGGGATGTTGGTGGGATTTTGATGGGGTTGAATGGAAATCAATTGGTTTTAGTCATTGCCATGTTTGGTGGCACTGACCCATTTTTGGGATTTTGGTGGTGTTTTGATTGGGTTATAGCTGTGTTTTGATAATGTTTTATTGGCAACCAAGTAGGAATGTTATGGGGTTCTTGTAGGAAATCATTAGGGAACCAAAAAACACATGCACACCACCATTGGAATCCCACAAGGTATGGCAAAAAAAACATTTGACACCCACATCAACACCACATAAACCCAAGGCAACATTTGGAGAGTTTTTAGCTGGATTGTCAGGGATTTGATTGGGATTTCCCATGATTTTATTTAGGGTTTCCTGGGGTGTTCCAGGGCTTGAGTGGGAACAAGCTGGGTTTCCACTGGGAAACATGTGGGCCTAGAAAAATCAAGAAATACCATATTAACGGATGCCTGAATTTCATTTCATTGTTTCATGTCCGTTGGGATTTTTGAGGTCTCCCTAAATAAATCATCCTGCACGGCTCACTGATTGCTTCCTGAAGCGGTGATCACACTATACAGAACTGGGACATGGGACACGTACATGTGCACAGGTGGGGTCGGGACGGGCCCTTAACCACGGGACAGTGGGAGAAAAACATGACATCAGATGGGGAGATTGGTAGCGAGACACGAGAATCAACCATGACACAAGATGCGACATAAACTGAAGCAATATCACCTGGTAGAAAGTCCCACATTTTCGGTACAAGATACCCGAAACAAGGCCATTCACTCGGTTTAATCCACGATTTCTTGGCGAAATCCTGAGCGTTGTTCTTCAATCAACATTTTGCTTGATGGTTGCCAGGTTACGCCCCCGGCATTCGTACCATTTATTTACCCTTTCCCCTACGGATCAACACTTTAATGGGAAATTTTGGGACGCTGGTTTTGAGGAGGGAATTGGTCGCACTCCAGGAGCAGCTGGCTGACCCGCCGCGCGGGGCGGTAGCCACGGCGGAGGAGCTCTCGCCGAACAAGGGCCTTGTCCCCATTGAACCTCGCTTTCAGGTCGTAGACAACGCGCTGGACTGGGCCCACCATGTCTGTTGGTCCGACGGGGTGTGGGAGCGGAGAGGCGAGGGCTTGTTAGCTTTGCGACGGCTGCGGTTTTTTGTTTTTTGCCGTGACTCAGATCTGGATGATGACTACGTAGTACCACTTATAAATACCGGATGCACCGGACACCCCGTATTTGGATAGCGATAGGCTTGGAACATAATCGCCGACTACTGGAGCCATATTTCTAGGATATATATATATATATATCAGCTGAATCTGTAAGAGGTGCTGGACTGCCGTTTGCTTCCAATATTCTCCCCAATACTGCATCCATCCACATCACCGGCTATCATCTATGACCGATGTCCTTGCGACCCAGCCAAGGGACCAAACTTCCGAAGGGCATCTGCGTACCAACTGGGCACAAGAAACTTCATGCCGGAGAAGTGACCTGGAGAATCAAAGACAACGATTGCAGGAGAAGCTTCTTCATATGGGGCGTCTGGTAGGATAAGTCTCCATCATCAGGGCGGAGATGCTTGCAGCCTAAAAAGTTTCGTAGGCTTGACTTGAGGCGCTCTTCGATATACCATGAATCATACTCATCTAGACAACACATTTCCCAGCGCCGAGGGGGCTACTACCCCAACACTGAAAAAAATGCGCCGTCGCTCTTATTATCCCCTCGGTTGCTTTCTTCTAATGTTTATCTACCATCATTTGTTTTACTCATATAGTCTATCGGCAATACATTTTCCAGCATCGAGGGGGCTACTACCCCAACACTGAAAAATGCGCCGTCTATTCAATTCCTTCCCCTCGGTTGTTTTCTTTGCTGTTTATCTGCCATCATGAGTTGTACTCACATATAGACCAACACATTTTCCAGCGCCGAGGGGGCTACTACCCCAACAATGAGAAACGCGCCGTCGCTCTTATTATCCCCTCAAATGCTTTCTTCGATGTTTATCTGCCGTCATCAATTATACCCATATAGACAACCCATGGCCGGCGACACCTGGCAGATTCTTCAGCGACATCTCCTGCATCCCCTTGTGGCTCAGGCGCTTGAAGGGCGGCAACGTGTCCTTGGTGCCGAGCGAAGATGCTTGAGCGAAGTCTGAGGCACCGTTAAGTCTGTATATCCTTCACCATGGAAATGTTTCTAGCATCGAGGGGGTTACTACTACCATTGATTCTGACATTTTCTCGATGCTTTATAAATCTTTTTAACTCTCCATCATCAGGGCGGAGATGAGATGCTTGCAGCCTAAACAGTTTCGTCGGCTTGACTTGAGGGACTCTTCTATATACAATGACCCAAACTCATCTAGACAACGCATTTTCGAGTATCGAGGGGGCTACTACCCCGAAACTGAAAAATGCGCCGCCTATCCTATCTCCTCTGTTGTTTTCTTTGATGTTGATCTACTATCATTATAGTTATATAGACCACGAATTTTCCAGTGTCGAGGGGGCTACTACCCCAACACTGAAAAATGTGTCTGCCATCACTAGTTATACTCACATATAGACAACGCATTTTCCAGTATCGAGGGGGCTACTACCCCGAAACTGAAAAATGCGCCGCCTATCCCATTATCCTATTCCCTCTCTGCTCTGCTCTTTGGCGTTTTTTTTTCGCCCTTTGCCGGGGGGTCAGGTCCATTTGATCTTGGACCTGCCCCCCTCCGCCTGGGCACTTGTGCCACGTCATGGACAGAAGGGGTTTATTGATCACCCAGGCGGGGGCTCTTCCCTTCGTCTAGTGGACACAAGCGGGGCTCCTTGGGTTTTGCCCTTCCCTTGCTACGTGGAACGGATCGTTTGATGACAACAAAGAGCCTGGCAGGCACAATATATAATATAGTCTGGTTGTCTGGTTTGTCTTTTTTCGTCCGCGGCGCAGCATTTCTTCTTCTGCGTAAAATTGATCAAGTATTATTGCGTTTGTTTGGAGCCTCGGTGAAGCAAGCAGCAGCTTGTCTCCATGTCATGATCTCTGCCAGCGCCAGCGGGCCCATCTGCCCAGCCGGTCGCCATTGTCATGGGGACTACCGTGCTGCGGCTAGCTTTGCCGTGCCGCGAACTTTGTTCTTATTTACATCATGACTTTGCACCCATTGATTTATTGGATACGCATGTGGATCTCTTTGAGGGGGCAAGTAGATAAACTATAGATAGACAGATATATCTGATATATGATAAATAAATATATATATATCTGTTTATATATATATGTGCAATTTAAATAAATCTACATTTATAAATATATATAATGCCTGCCAGCGGGAAGTACTACAGTAGGCCTCGCCGGCGGCAGTTATTACAAAATGGGGGCCTAGGCGGAACTATGGCGTCGCGGCCGGGGCTTCGCCCTGCCGCGTGCAAAGTAAGTATGGTCTATGATCTATTCATGCTTGGTATGTCTATGGGGCGGTCAATGGACAATATATATATATATATACATAAATTTTTACATACATATAAATATATATATATTTACATCCTATGTCTCTGTATCATCTTATCTATTTCTTTTATACGTATTATTCTTATCCAGGGCCTAGATACCACATCAACCGCGAGAACTATATATTACTAGTCTTCAAACTTATATATACCTAGATCCCGCTATGCTTCGTTATTCCCTTCTGAGTGCCACTATAGAATTAATTACTTAATCCCCTGTAAGACCACAAGCCAGATCGTTTTCGTTTGTCTTGCACGTTTCGCGTTTGTCTACGACGTTTCACGTTTGTTTTCTTACCGTTTCCATGAACAAAACTAAAACATCTAGACAACCAGTTTCTCCCAACCACCCACCCGTTTATCTGAGTCCCGGACCGAAGATAACCATGTTCACAAGGATAAAGAATACCGAAGATGACCGTGTTCTTGAGGATGTAGAATAATACTAATAAGTATAGGTAGTTCTCTACAACGAATAACGAAGACGCCGTCGAATAATACATACAATAGTATCGTATCTCTCCTTAGTAAGGCATGGTACCGCACAAGTTAGGATATAGACATTTACAGATTGACATGCGTGTGATTACACAGGATGTATCATACATATATATATATATATATAAATATCTACAAGCCCTTGTATATATATGTATATATAAATATTTCGAGGCCCTGCCTGCCAGACGACCTTGCATCAGACCTTACAGAATTATTTATGGCCATATTAAAAAGAATACGTGCACGTATCACATCCATCCGTCTAAATACGCGCCGCTGTTTGAGAGTCAACTTCCTCGTTACGGAAACGTCAACCAAAAAAAAAAAAAAACCGTGGGTCGGAACCACGGGAGCAGGTCAGAACTGCCCGGAGAGGGAGTCGGACTCCCCAGGGGAGGACGTTATTTTCGATGACCGGGTCTCGGTTCTATCTCCTTGATTTTCTCCGTTCCAAATCGACTCCTGTTCATTTTACAGGAGCCGTCTATCAGTGAGCCAAGACATCTGTCGCTCTGTTGTTCCGTCTCTCTCCAAAGCAGTACAATGTTTTGCCAAACCGTGCTCAGTGGCAAAAAAGGAAAACAAGGCAGCAAGCAGCGTCTGAGGCGCGCACCTTGTCGAAGTCATGCTTGCGCCCTCCATCGAATCGCTCCGGTCGCGGCGGAACGATGCAGCTCTGTCTGCTTGAGAAAGCGAAACGGCTGCATGCAACATGAGCATTTCTCCAACGTCCCCTGGTCCTTGCCTGCTCTTGTGTCTTCTCCCTTCGTCCGCCAGCTCCTGAGCGAAGGCGCGGTTGAAAAAAACTGCAAACAGTTGGTCCAGAACACACAATTTTCGTAGATCTTTACATATATATATATATATAATCATATTTAAACAAAAATGGCTGTATATGAACACACCCTGGTGTGTCGATGTTTGAAGGTCAACTTCCTCGTTGCGGAGAAAAAAAAATCCGTGGATCGGAACCACGGGAGCAGGTCAGAACTGCCCGGAGAGGGAGTCGGAATCCCCAGGGGAGGACGTTTTTTTCGATGACTGGGTCTTGGTTCTATCTCCTTGATGTTTTCCGTTCCAAATCGACTTCAGTTCATTTTTACAGGAGCCGTCTGTCAGTGAGCCAAGACATCTGTCGCTCTGTTGTTCCGTCTCTCTCCAAAGCAGTACAATGTTTTGCCAAACCGTGCGCAGTGTCAAAAAAGGCAAACACAAGGAAACAAGCAGCGTCTGAGGCGCGCGCCTTGTCGAAGACATTGTTGTGCCCTCCATGGAATCGCTCCGGCCGCGGCGGAACGACGCAGCTTTGTCTGCTTGAGAAAGCGAAACGCAACATCTACTATATAACTGGTAGATCTTCTATTGCCATGTTTCGTTGCCAGGTGACTTGTGGGTTTCTCGCCACCCACTTGTAAAACCACACTGCGGTAGTAAAACACCACCTTGCTGCTTAAATTCCCATTTCCTGTTGGTTTCCCTAAATACCCATAAGAATCCAGGTCCCGAATCACTGGTTTCTCGCTATTCTTCAATGTCCAGTGGTTTGGACACCACTTTCGTCGATCTATCGATGATCTATGATTATCTCCCCATATTTGTTGCTGAATATCCCTCTTGTTCATGATGAATATTTGGAATTCTAGTCCAAAAAATGGAAAATCACGAATAAACATCACAAGGAACCCATTGTTGGGAGGATTATTACATCTATCTATCCATCCATCCATTCACCCATCCATTTATCTATTGATCAATCTACCTGTTTATTTATCTATCGGAAAATCATATATATATATGTATATATACACGCGTGAGTTGCTATATATATATTTTTTTTTTAGCGTATGTATATCTATTTATTGATTGATTTATTTGTTTGTTTTACTTTTTCATTGATTTCTTTCTGCAATTATTTATTTTGTTTAATTATGTTATCTTTTGTTTTTTATATGTATATTTATTTTTAATTTAATATATATATATATATTGATATATTGATAGGTAGATATAGATATTTAATGTGTATATATATATATTTATTTGTTGAAAAAATAAACGGATATAGATATATATAATACCTAAAAACCTTCAAAGTTGTACTTAAACCCACCCCATCACTCATCCACCTCGTCGCAGAAGACAGTCACGCCATCCAGCGCAGCACTGCCCAGTACCGCGCGAGAAGTACCACAGCTGGCAATGTAGATGCCACTCCTGCCAGCTGGCGCGGCAATTTTACCGCAGAAACCCATGGTTTTGGGTCCAGAAATTCTGTATATGAATTTTCACTAGATGGATTAGCTGTGTGATTTCTATGGTTGGAGGGCATATGATGCCGTAGTATTGTTTGCATACACCAGATGCAACATACACGTATACATGTTGTCATTAAATTGACATATACATATACATTAAAAAAAAAAAAATATATATATATATATATATATACGGCAAAAGCCTGGGTTTTGCCCGGACCCGCAATGACGACGGGCGACGCATCATCATCATCATCATCATCAACATCATCATCATCATCGTCATCATCATCATCATCGTCATCATCATCATCATCAACATCATGATCATCAACATAATAATCATCATCATCATCATCATCAACATCATCAGACCCTTATTGACGATCTTCAATGAATGTAGAAGTTTAAAAGGGGTGGGAGAATTAAACCCTTATTGAAGATCTTCAATGAATGTAGAAGTTTAACGGGGGTGGGAGAATTAAACCCTCATCGAAGATCTTCAATGAATGTAGAAGTTTAACGAGGGTGGGAGAATTAAACCCTTATTGAAGATCTTCAATGAATGTAGAAGTTTAACGGGGGTGGGAGAATTAAACCCTTATTGGAGATTTTCAGTGAATGTAGAAGTTTAACGGGGGTGGGAGAATTAAACCCTTATCGAAGATCTTCAATGAATGTAGAAGTTTAACGGGGGTGGGAGAATTAAACCCTTATTGAAGATCTTCAATGAATGTAGAAGTTTAACGGGGATGGGAGAATTAAACCCTTATTGAAGATCTTCAATGAATGTAGAAGTTTAACGGGGGTGGGAGAATTAAACCCTTATTGAAGATCTTCAATGAATGTAGAAGTTGAACGGGGGTGGGAGAATTAAACCCTTATTGAAGATCTTCAATGAATGTAGAAGTTTAACGGGGGTGGGAGAATTAAACCCTTATTGAAGATCTTCAATGAATGTAGAAGTTTAACGGGGGTGGGAGAATTAAACCCTCATCGAAGATCTTCAATGAATGTAGAAGTTTAACGAGGGTGGGAGAATTAAACCCTTATTGAAGATCTTCAATGAATGTAGAAGTTTAACGGGGGTGGGAGAATTAAACCCTTATTGAAGATCTTCAATGAATGTAGAAGTTGAACGGGGGTGGAAGAATTAAACCCTTATTGAAGATCTTCAATGAATGTAGAAGTTTAAAAGGGGTGGGAGAATTAAACCCTTATTGAAGATCTTCAATGAATGTAGAATTTTAACGGGGGTGGGAGAATTAAACCCTTATTGAAGATCTTCAATGAATGTAGAAGTTTAACGGGGGTGGGAGTTTCATATTCCCTAATATCTTTGTTGATCTTCCCAATTGATTATAAAGTTTAACGGGGGTGGGAGTTTAATATTCCCTAATACCGTTTTTGTTTTACCCATAGGAATTTCGGGTGTTTTGACATTTTTTTTATATAGTCCCTAGTACCTTTGTTGTTTTCCCCATAGGAATTTAAGGTTTAACGGGGGTGGGAGTTTAATATTCCCTAATATCTTTGTTGATCTTCCTAATTGAATGTTAAGTTTCACGATTTGAGAGTTTATAATTTCCTAGTACCTTGGTTGTTTTTCCCATAGGAATTTCAAATGTTATGCCGTTCTTGTTTTTCCCATAGGAATTTCGGGTGTTTTGACCTTGTTTGTTTAATAGTCCCTAGTACCTTTGTTATTTTCCCCATAGGAATTGCGGCAATTTGCAACATCATTTGTTTGTGAATGGGAAACCTCTACGCTGCAACGCCTGGGCAAAACCCAGGCGTTGCGCGTATATATACGTACATATATTTTCATAAATACATATACATGCACATATACATATACATGTTGTCATTAACATTTACAGTTGCATATACATATACACAAACACACACACACACACACATACACACGCAGCGCCAGGATTTTGTAACTGTGGTATTTAAAAAAAAAAGGGCTAAAACTCACCTGGGAATAGGGCGAGTCATCCAGTATCTGTCGCGTATTTACCATCTATCCCAATGATTGTCACTTATTCTCCCCATTTTTCTGACTGAAAACCCCTTTTTCTTCAGTCATGTCCACATGAACAATGATCCTCCCGCTAGAAATTGCTCAAAATGGTTGAGCATAGATTGGACCACCCAAAAGACGGTTCTAGACCTCCAGCCATGTTACAAACCATTTTTACAATCCATTCATACCAGAATGGTCCGGCCTGGTTATCACACTGAGCACCGCCGAGCACAACTCCGTGTCAGGCAGCTGCTGGTCGCATGTCACGAAGGCCATGGTCAATGCCTTGTGCCGGTGAAGGTGTCCACCAAAATGCGGATTTCAGTCGTGAAAATTTGATTTTAGCACTTAGCTACAAAAAAGAGAGAATCAACCCAGCATTTTGTGTGCACTTAAGTCATCAGACTAAGGCGTTTAGCCACCAAAATTGGGATTCGATACGGAACGTGGATTGGCCCGTGGAATGCGGGGAGATGACCAACAGGATCTGCTGAGTCAGATAGTTAGTTCATGGGTACATGAGGTGTTTTGGGGGTCCGGAAGAAGATTGAAATTTATGGGACCCAGTTTTAGTTTTGTTTTTAAATCCAAAACCCTATCGGGGTTGGAACCTTTGGGGTCTGAAAATGAAGACTAGCACACAACCGACACATGCTGGCCATGTGAAGATCTGACATGACTAGCAAATTATCGTTCAAAAATGTTGTGAGGGTTCCATCTTTGTTACCAGGCAATATTATATATTTGTTGGGAGCTGGGACCCATCCCCAGGTTTTCACAGCCTCAGCCCAGGCTTCGGCTGCAGGTTCTTCAGTTTGACGAGACCACAAAGGCACCTGCACTGGGCCACCAGGGACCCAAAGGGAACCCCCAAGCACCACTAGTTGTGTGAATGATCAAGTCCATGAATAAAAGGGATCACCATCCCAAATTAAAAAGCACTTTCTGAAACCAGTAAAAACTCGAGTGAATGTCTCCAATGTCTCCAACTGGTGGTGGAACGTGGGGACGTGGTAGAGGGAAGGTAATGCCACTGTTCAATATTATATCCCATTATATCCCAATACCCACTATATCCCATTGTATCACCAGTTTTGAATTTATACTCCCACATCTATCTATTGTTTCTCCCATCTCCCAAACGTGAAATACCACCTAACAAACCCGTGGCTTTTAGCATTGGATCTACTCATGCTGGATCTACTCATGTTGGGCCGCTATCAAAAAAATCTGGTTGAAATCACACTATGTTCCATTATATCCCATTAAATCCCAGTGAGTCCCATGATATTCCATCATATCCCATTTTATCTCCTAATTAATTTCGATATCTCCATTATATCCGCATTAATCCCGAAAAGTAGAAATATTTATTAAAAACACTACATGGGTTTGTCTGAAAATATGGTATTCCAGTCCCAATAAATTATCATCATCTTCCCATACACTGGAAGGACAAAAGTTGCGCTTGTTGAGCTTCCGACAGTGAAAATGTTTGGCTTCTTCTTCTGCACACCCGTTCCCCTAGAATCCTAGCATGGGGCTGGGTTGTACCCCGGTCGCATTTCCACCCTTCAAAAGCTTCAATATCTTGAAGATTTATACGTTTACAAGAGGCTGATAATTGACCGTCCTACACCTGCCACACAAAACGGACTTGGACATGTGGTCCGCAGATGTTTTGTAAAGCTTTCAAGAAGCGTAACATAAACTTAGCTCTTCCTGGTAAGACAAAAGTTGCGCTTGTTGAGCTTCCAACAGTGAACACATTTGGTTTCTTCTTCTGCACATCCGTGTTCCACGCATCATGCCCTCATCAGGGCTTTGCGTCCACGAAGAGGAAAGTAGAAAGTCATCCTTAGATTCACCGTCGGTCCCGGCCAAGGTGACGTAAGGTGAATCGTCTGTACACAAGGATGCAATTCTACTGCTTAAAACTAAAACTTCAGCTTGTACCACCATAAACATACACAAGGGGAACGACACCAGAAAATGGGGAAAAGACAACCAAAAATGCGGAGTGAGTGTGAAGACGCATGATAGGACACGGAGGGCAAATGAGGAACTCAAGGAAGCGAGAGAAGGAAACCATACCAGAAATAAACGGGGGCATTGAACACTGGGAGCCTGAAAGCTAGGGGCGTCGGCCAAGTACTGAAAAACAGGGGATGTAACGTTCTGCGTACGCAGGGCAATAGAACCTGAGGACCTAGGGACCTGCCTAGAGCCCGGACAGGACCGGAACTCGGTTGTTTCTGGGATACAGGGCAAGACCTGTTCCCTTGGCCGGACGAGACCGGTCCAATGCTATGAATCAGTTCAGACCAGTGCCGCGCCCCATTTTATGCTAAGTGTCGACGGTCCATACTTTCAGACTTTCTGGCCCTGGAGCGACGGCCGTCCCCTTCCCCTCTTGGACTGTGCCGGCGTTTTTCTGGGGATACCCGTCTGCCTTTGCCCTTTCCTTTGGGTTGGATGCCAAGTTCTTGGCAGACGATAAGGTTCTCCCGTTGTCCCGGTTTGCATCCCACCTCAGGCCATTTTCCGTTTGCATCTTTGGCGAAAGTGCGAGACAGATTGGGGTTAGCCCATAAGGCGCGGAGTTGTCGTCCGGACTCTGTGGGGGCAAATTGAGCAACCATAACCCATGAGGTATCGCCTTCAGGTGGACGGGTGGCGTTTGACAGACTCTGCAGGGAGTAGCCAGCTTCAGTCTTACATAGCTCTTGTACAATGGCAGAGGAGGTCGGGTAGGGCTTAGATTGTTCCGCCACCAGGTGTAAAATTTGGGTATACAGCTTGATCTTAAGTGGGGCACCCTTTTCTTGGACACCTGTGCGGACGGCTTCTGTCTCAGCATTGTAGTTCTCCAGAAGGTGCAAGCAGGTCTGCTTAGCGCCCCCAGCCAAGAAGAATACGACTTGCAGCGCAGCTTTGTGGGTCGCAAAGTCATTTGCTGTCTGAACAGCCAGCTGCCCCACGCAACGAATTTGCTTTTCCACGCTGTCGAGACGATCTGCGGTCTTGTCCAGCTGATTTCTTTGGCGATCGAACTCGGTACGGGAGACCGGGGAAGGTTTGCGTCGGCCGCGTTCATCGCGTGCCGCCATGCGATTGAGTGAGGGCAGAAGACTTAAAGAGCTGAGATTGCTGCGAACAAATGGAGGATGTTAAGGCGGAGGGTGGTGAACCGTGATGGGGATGTCATGGAGGTGGTCGTGTGTCCGGTGGCGTTTGAAAATCAGGGGTGTCCGCATGAATTGGACGGGGTTCCTGTGATACCTAACACAGAGGGGGCATGGAGAGGGGAAATCAGTGTCATTCAAAGGATGATCTTGTGCAAAATGTAAGAGGAGCATGGGCTTACCTGGAAAAACTCCGTGGCAATGTGGGCATGTCAGGGCCGTGGAACCTGCTGCATGATCGTGTTCAAGATGCCAGGTCCGTCCGCTGAGACGTTGAAATACTCTGGGGCAGCAGGGGCAATTAAAACCAGCTTCGCGGAAGGTACCTTCTGTATGGACCGATCTAACGTGGTTAGCTAAGCTGCCACCTGAGGGAAATACCCGATTACACATAGTACAAGCATAATCGCCTTCTTGGTACATTCGATACCGGTGGTGATCAGCTTTTTTCTGGCGAACGCCTCTGACCCGAACTATCGGAGGTGGCGGGGACGGAGGGTGCTCAGCAGGGGGAAGGTACAACTGCTCTGCAGGGCGCTTTTTTGACAAGCGAAAGCGTTTTCGGTCAGTGGTATTAGTGGACATGGCGGGACTACGCTGTAATGTTCCTACAGTGAAGGCTGTCAGAACCGCATCTGTTTCGGTCTCCAAGAGGCTTCGGAACTGCTCAGCATTGTCCGACTCTCCATGAGCTCCGAAATGTTCCTGGAAATAGCTGGTCAAAACCGTGAAAAAACCGTGGCGTCCACCGGCAGCATGTTCGTACCCTAGATATGTGTTACTGGGATGGGATGCTAGGTGAGCGGCTGCCCGTTCTACTTTTTGGGCGAAGCTAAGCTTGATTTGTTTAACAGGTGGGTGGCGGGGCACGCGGGTGCGGATTGAAGGGGGTTCACCAGTTGTGGGCTGTAAGGGGGGATGCCACACAGCTAGAGAAAAGACCTTGGACCCA
Source organism: Cladocopium goreaui (assembly GCA_947184155.2). NCBI lineage: Eukaryota > Dinophyceae > Suessiales > Symbiodiniaceae > Cladocopium > Cladocopium goreaui. The sequence continues at coordinate 157,628 of CAMXCT020006776.1, read as the reverse complement.
ACGGTGGTCATGTTCATGTTGAGCTGCTTGTAACCATGTAGATGTGCCTATGCCTGCATTACGGAGATCACCAATAAATTCATACTGCAACCATTTTCCTTCACGGCGACCAGGAGTTCGTACCTGCCCTAGTGTAGGAGGGAGGAACGCGAACAGCAACTCCTTCGGGAGTCGGGATTCGGGCATTCTTGCAAGATGACCTAACCATCTTAAACGGGCCTGAGAAACTAGTTGTATGATGGTAGGCACCCACAATGGTTATTGATATGCATGTGCTCTTGGTCAAATATAGAGATTTTAGAAATCTTTCTTAAGCACTGCATGTGAAATTTTTCAAGCTTGTATCGACAGCTAAAAGTAGTGGTCCACGTCTCGGCTCCGTACAAGAGAATAGATATCACACATGCGCGGTACACTCGCAGTTTAGATCCAAGATTGATTTGTTTGACATCCCATACTGAAGAGGTCAACCTCCAAAAGCCTTTCGCGCTGCGTCAATCCTATGTGTGATCTCGTGCTCACACCTGCCCGTGGTACTTAAAAACATCAGTATACTTGATACATTTATGTCCCTCAGAGTCAGGTGATACCGTTATGCTGTCATGTCCATGAGCCCCAGTCGTTGCCATAGCTTCTGTTTTGGGCACTGATAGATTAAGTCCCCACCCAGTATATTGCTGTTGTAATTGTAGAGCATACCGGGCCAATTGTTCGCACGACGCCGCCAAAAAGGCGGAGTCGTCAGCATACCCCAGATCATGTACTGTTACTGTCTCCCACCTGCTGTACTTGGCTAAAGAAGCATCGTCAACATGTCGGCCCAGGATCCCATCAATACGGTACACCCAGTGCATTGGATCCTCTACCCGTGATAACCAATCCTCCATAACTGCAGCTAGGAAAATATTGAAAAGTGTAGGAGCAAGGCAACAGCCTTGACCGAGGCCCGTATTCAAGCTAAAGCTGTTTGACACGGTTCCTTCGACACTAACCCGAGCCTCTTTACCTGTAAAGAATTCTCTTATTAATGCAATAAGTCGGGCTGGAACACCTTTTCTTTCCAATACTTTCCACAGGGTTTCCCGATGTACTGAGTCATAAGCTTTGGCCAGGTCCACAAACAGGACATATACAGGGTGTTGTTTGACTCGGGCAATTTCCATGATCATACGGAGAGCAAAAATCCGTTGTGCCTCTTCCGGAGCGGAAACCACATTGCGTCTCGGGTAAGATATGATGTTTTTCCAGATATTCCTGCAAACGCCCATTGATAATCCTACTAAAGACCTTGCCCGGAACAGAGGACAACAGGATGCCACGCCACCGGGTGCAAAGAGTAACATCCCCTGATTTGGGCAAAGGTACTAGGTAATTTGCTTTCCATGAGGGAGGCATAGGATCAAGCCCGTCCCAAATTCGGCAGAATAGTTCATACAGGACCCGCTGATTTGGCATGCTTAAAGCGGAAATAAGTTCTGGTTGGATACCATCCGGTCCATGAGCCTTCCCGGGTTTTAACTGGTTAACGGCTGCTAGAAATTCAGAAAAAGTGGGGGTAAGCCCAAGTGTGTCACACGGAGGAAAGGCGGCAAGATGAGAAGTCAAATCTGGAGAGACATGTCAGGGAACATTGAGGAGGTCCTGGAAGTATGTTTCCCATCGCTGTACCCGTGCCACTCTCGTTTGGAGAAATTCCCCATTCGGCCCCCGTAGTTTGGACACCGGTCTTTTGGGCATCACAAAAACTTTTCTTAGCTGGCGGTACCCCGCATATTGATAATTTGGGCTTTTGGTGTCAACCTCAGCCTGAATTTCAGCAGCTTTATTAGCCCACCATTCATTGAGAATCTGGCGTACCCTATGCTTATGCATACGGACTAAAGCTTTATAAAGGGGTATGGTGGTAGGGTCCGATCTGCTACGTCGGTAGGCTTGTTGTTTCTGCGAAGCCAACTGGGCTAATTCCTCTGAGTTATCTTCCTGCCAGGCTGGTCGGGCCGGCCCAACTTGATCTCCGCAGAATTTCTCTCCTGCCCTGCGAGCGGCATATTGCCACAGATCTACATCCGAAACCAAGTCAGCCCTGGTCATGTCAAGTAGAAGCTGATTATATTGGTCGACAGTATCATTTCGTGAAAGATTAGATACGTTAAGTCGTGGTATTCGTTTCGTCTCCGTCACATGTGTCTGTCGGCCCCAATATTGTTTAGCTGGCGCTAGAACTCGGAAATTGATACTAAAGATCCGATGGTCACTATCAAAATCCAATCACGGCATAACTCTAACATCTTCAATGAAAGGACATGTCGTGGGTTTAGCAACAACATGATCGATCTGATGCCATTTCTTTGTTAAGTTATGTTGCCATGTGCCGTATGTTTTGTGTTGAAAGAAGGTGCTCATCACTCTGAAGGACGTGGGCCTTGTTGACGGCAGAAATCAAGGAGCAACCTTCCATTATCATTTATTTCAGGCAGACCAAAAGACCCCAAAAGAGTTTCTGTGTCCCCATCTGCAGCGTCTATACGAGGTTCCCCAATGCCTACTCGAGCATTGAAGTCACCCAACAAAATCAATTCTTCTCCAGACTTGCAGAGGGCAGTCATGTTATGTAGATCCTTATAAAATTGTTCCTTTTCAGATTCTGAGGCACGGAAAGTGGGTGCGTATACTGAAATGACATGGTACGTGCGTTTAGCTAAAAGTAAGGTAATACGCATAAGTCGACCGCCTCGTGTATCCAGCACACGTCCGGCTGCGTTCCATGCCAACTGCATTGATTTGTTGAGGGCGATTCCAACTCCTGGTAGTGCTACCGGGGCATTAGCAGGGAGACCACTGAACAGGATCTGATACTCATCAATGTCGATAATTCCTTCATCACGCCATCTAGTTTCTGACAAAGCAACTAGAGAGAAATTGTGGTCTCTGAATGTTTTGCACATATGGTATGGCTTATCTGGCATGGCTCCGTCAATCGTCATATGTCCTCCGTTGTTTACAATGGTTGTGTGTAAAGTTCGTACATTAAGTGCTCCACAGCGAAGTTTGGTGGTATGTCGTTTCCATCCGTTAAGACCTTTCAGGCGCCTAATGGGCGCCTTCAAAGTTGGCCGGCTTGCGGGATGAAAACTAGAGCCGTTGTTTCCTATGTGGTCAGGTGCAAAAGAAAAAGAGCAAGGCGGCTTGCAAGGCCGCCAAGCCCATCAGAAACTGTCCAAAGAAAGGGAGCCCACCCTCGAAAGGATGAGCACCGTACCCAACTGACAGACAGTTTCCCTTGCGGCTACTGTTAGCTGCAACTGAGTAAAAACCTTCTGAAAGAGAACACTCCAATCCCACTAAAGATCAAAAGACAAGAGAGAGAGAGAGAGAGAGAGAAATCTGTTATCCGCGTTGCAGGTACACCCCGTCACCCGTGCCTTCGGCTGGGAACCAAAGACACTACTGTGAGGTGGTTGTCCGACTTGACGGGGCTTCTGCACATCCTTTCCCCTAGAATCCTAGCATGGAGCTTTGTCGTACCCCGGTCGCATTTCCACCCTCCAAAAGCTTTAAATCTTAAAGACTTATAGATTCAAAAGAAGCTGATAATTGACCGTCCTACACCTGCCACACAAAACGGACTTGGACATGTGATCCGTAGCCGACCGAGATGGATGTTTTGTAAAGCTTTCAAGAAGCAAAAGGTGTTCCTCCTGAAGTACTGTATGTTCCCTTTAGAAAATTGCTATTTGGGGGTATACCCCATTTCCAGACACCCGCACACCCATATGTATCCCCATCATTCCCCATCCAAATGCCAGGTCTGACCTGCGTTTGCCGCTCTTCAAAGCACTCCACCGCCAAGCGTGGCAACTGAGCAGCTACGGCAGCAGCAGGACCTGGAGGTGCTCACACAGACCAACGACCAACAAGAACAGATTGCCAGCAACTTCCAAGTCCAAAATATTACAAGTGGCATTATATATACATATATTATAATATAGTGCGTATATATATGTGTGTGTGTACATGTGCATCATGATTACCACTATCATCATTGTTGTTAAGACTGTCATTAGTCCAGTGTTGTTGTATTGTCTATATACATATGTACACATTCATACGTAAGAATGTTGTTTGATTGTGTTTTGTTTCATAAATGTGTTGGCAATCTTGTTGTTGAATGGTAGATTGCCAACGATGAGAAAAGAAAAACTCAAAAAATTGCGTTCTCTAGATTCTAGATCATGCTTGGGCCCAAATCTGCGCATGTTGCTCCTAGAATCAAAGTCATTCGTTTGGGGCGGGTCATGGCGGGTCCTATTCTGCGTGGACTATTGTCCAAAGTTGTAGCCAAATTGTGGGGTATGGATCTGCAAACGACTTCAAGCAATGCCTGACCAATTGATTGGTGGAGGCAAATGCTTCAGCAAATATCGAACGGTTCACAAAAATGGCCCTACCAAATGCTTAGTAATACATAGATATACATAGTACTACTATGAAATTTCCTACAAATCCCTGTCAGACAAATGAAACTCCGGATCTCCCAGTGCGCACCTCCCTCGGCCAATGAGAAGCAATGCTGCTGTTCCAAAACCCCCACGCGGCCCGCAGAATCACTGGGCCGCGCCACCCAATAGCGCCTCGGCAGGGTGAAATTTCCATGGACATTGATGTCTTGGCCCAACAACACAACAGCACAAACCCAAGGATCAATAGTGGCTAAATGTGGCTATTTGATTCAGAAACCACTCAACTTGGTGAGCTCAAAAAAAGTTGGATCTTGGAAAATATCTATCTGAGAAGGAGAAGGAGAAGGAGTACCTTCGAATACAGTGTTTTCTTATGTTTTCTTTTGCTCAAACCAGCATCCGGGGTTCTGTGAGTCAAGTCACTTAGTCTTCTGCATGTCTGCGGCCAGTTGCGGCAAAACCCCTTTCCCCCCTCCCATCCCAATTCACCTTGCCATGAGTCCCAACTGCCCCAACTACAGCAAACAGTGTTTGACTTTAGAAGAACCGTACATAGGTTGCACCAACTAGAAAACCTCGTGTCCATTGTTTGTTCATGGTACTTCCAACAATAAACACAATTCGTTATTCACTAGAAACACCACCTTGTCCCTGCCGAGGGGCACACCCGTCTGGGGACAGACACCTGGTTTCCGGCGCGTTTTTCTAACTTGTGGTTCCACGCAAAAAAGGATGGCACTCACAGATGGAGTTACATAAGTTGTTTTATATACAGAAGCATACAATGTGCATTTACAACGTAATTTACAGATTCGTACTTTATGTACGTATCCTTTATTTTTCATTGGCACATCTGAAGGAGACTCCTGCTGACCAAAGAGACGGTCATTGGAAAGATGGCCGCGCCTTGTAGAGTGCTTTGGTACTCGCAATGCACGCAGGTTCTGCGACGGCACACCTCGCATAATTCCAAAGGTGGCTGGCTAGTCTTGGCTGGTCCATCGTGTGTAAAATGAGTTGCACTGAAATATATGCACTCACAAAAATGTGTGAAGAACGGAATTGCTTCCAAGTCGAATATCCAACAATGAGATATTCAACGTTTAGAGGGAATTCCAAGTTGAAAAATTGCAAGCAGCCAGCCCCTGACGTTGTTTTGAACTCTCAAATGCTCAAAAACAAACCGGGAATTTGCAGGATTCGAAGTCCCCGTTTATTGTTTGCACAGATCAGTTCCATGCACAGATTAGTTCTTTGTGAGCCGTGCTTGGACAATGCCAAATGTGAGGAATTTGCCAATGGTTGCTTGGATCAAAGTTCAATCCAATGATTTCAATCCATCGGCTAGACTACTTCATTAAAATTTCACTGCTGTGACCAAACCCACAAAAGAAACTGTGTCAGCATGTTTATCTTGCTAATCCATAAGGAATACAATTGAGTAGGGAAACACACTGCTTGGATAAGAATCCCATCGGTTCAAAAATGGATGGGGGACTTGACTATGGTTTCTGTTTCCACCGACAGCAAGTGGGATTGTCACCAAACGGTGACAGCCCAACAGCCATCAACGGGTACAAAGTTTGCTTTCAAGTTTTAGATAGCACTGGAAAAATTCATCGTCTGTAGACGGTTTCAACTGCTGCAAAGGTTTCTATTGTCATCGTAGAGTACTGGATGGGCGCAAGTGCCAAGGAATGACCCCGGCAAATTGTTGGTATAGGGCAGTTTTAGAGGATTGTAGCCATTTTGCACCTGTGTTTCGCGCACATCTGCTTTTCATAGTACTTCTCTGCTGCAAAGTCCGGTGCTTTGGTTCAGAGAATGGCAAAACCAAGGATCCATCAAAAATTAAACATCCATCCCCGGCACTCGATCATGCTGGCAAAAACATACGAAGACCTCTGTTTAAAGTTGTCAACACTTGAGGCACTTATCTGAGAAGTTAGAGGTTGTCTAAAGTTTACTTAGTTTTTCTTTTCACGCTATTTGAGCCTATTTAAACTTGATGTTTAAACAACATTTTGGATGTTCCTGGAAGTTCTGGAGGTCTAGTGATCTGTTCAAAATTTGTTCTTTGTTTTTTTCACGCGTCCTTTGTATTGCGTGCTGTTCAAAGGTTGTCAGGTGTTTTTCAAACTTGCAATGTGTATTCTTGGATAAAACAAAATGTAAATGGTCTACGTTGTTTCGAAAATACAAAATGCCCATAATAACTTGATATGTGTCCGAATATTCTGAAATTTTGCTCTGAATTGTGAGTTTTACGTTGTTTCTAACTTTTCCGAATTCTCTGAACTTTCAAACTTGTCTGTGCTTTGATTTGTTTACAAATTGTTCCTTTTAAAATCTAGAGGAAAAAAACTGAATGTTCCGCAATCTTCCACTGGAGATCTCCTAAGATGCAACGCAGAGATTCACGAATCTTCATCCAATCCCTTCTGAATCGGAAAAAAAAACGATCGCGGCACCTTCTAACCGGGTGACCTTTCCATCTTGGTACAGTACTGCCACTCTATTCGGGACCGGGCAGGATCCAGAGGGCCGGAAACTTTGCGAGAATGTCATGAATCTAATGGACTAAATGAAGGGGAAAGAAAGCATTGTGAAATTCATATAGTTCCATGTATATCATGGATGAAATCAGTTAAAAATTTAGTAAAATAAAATGAATTGAATGAAAATGAAAGGAGAAAAATATATCGTTCAATTCACTAACACAGTTTCAGTGAACTAAATGAGTTCAATGAATTTACAGGCAGGAGCATTTAGGTCATTAAGTCCTGGAAAATAGACTTTATAAATAAAACTAGATGAATTCACTGAATTCACTTGTGTTAGAAAATTTGCAAATTTCGCAAAAAACACGCAGTATTCTATGAAATATATAAGTATCTAGATTTGCCTTCTGATTCTTTAACATAGCTATAGCATAGATGAGCCATTGATTTATAGATCATGTATATTCATAGATGATCTATACTTATAGATTGTCTATAATTAGATGACTTACCGGTTTTATAACATTGCGATTTTCCCACGGACCCATCACCCCGTGCCACGCGGCACCTCTCGGTGGTCCAGAAGTGTCCGTGTCCGCTGCGCCCGGTCCTGGATCTCAAGAATTCTAGGCTAGTTATGTATATATGATATGTATATATATATATATATTATTATATGTAGAGAAAGAGAGATAGATAGAATTGGACATATATGTATATATACGGACTGTATATGATATATCATAATACGCATGTGCACGCATCAATCGCTACAGATCTTGGCGATTCGGGAATCAAGAATCTAAGAAGATGGCAGGGGGCTGGTGCTGGACTGTCCGGTGGAGTATATGGCCGGAGGCTGATTTCCATTGTTGCTGGCTTGCACTTAGGATTCGTTTCTTCTATGGGTGATGCAAAGATGGGGCCTTCCCTTTTGATCCACAGATTTCTCTACTCAACTAGACCATTTTTATGTGTAATGCCCCTCCCCCTATGAGTAAACACCCATTTAGCATAGTCTAACGACTGGGATGGAAATGGGGTCCGAAACTATCTGCTCATCTTTATATAAGTGGATTTTCAGTGTGTTGGTTATAGCGTTATACCTTCCGTTTGTTTGCTTACTTGCACCTAGTTTGGGCTCCGTTCTAAAAAGGGGATTAAGCTGGTGGTTGGGTGCTTGATGATGGAAAAAAAAATGGCTTGTAAAAATTGCTTTAAAAAAAAAGGATGGATTTGTAGATATCAAGACGTCTTTCCCATCTATCATAGGGATTCTGGGATTCTCATTTGGTATCACCAAAACCCCTGATGCTTTTGACAGTTAGTTTAAGCGACAGTAAACCAGAAATCGCTAGTTCATACTAGCATATATTAGCTATATGAATTGATCCAAATTGTATAAACTTAATAATTCACCATATCAAACCATAGAAACCCACATTTAGCTATATATAAAGCCCATTAAAGCCCCATATATTCATCAGCCCATCCTGGGCGCCAAAACCAGGCCTTGTAGCGCTCCACTGTCAGGCCCGACAGCAGAGCCAAGGGCCGCCACATGGCTGCAAATCTACAGATAACCCTGGTATACCCTGGTTTTCATATGGATTGTTGATATGTTTTTACCAAAATCTTGAGGGATTTCCCTGTAAATGTTCCCATCATCCAATTTGGGGAAGGAACTGTTCAAACTCTGGGAGGGATAGAAGTGAATCCGAGTTTGGTGCCTTCGGGGTGTCCAAAATCTTGAGGGATTTCCCTGTAAATGTTCCCATCATCCAATTTGGGGAAGGAACTGTTCAAACTCTGGGAGGGATAGAAGTGAATCCGAGTTTGGTGCCTTCGGGGTGTCAATCTCCTGATTCACCATAGCGAATCAGAGCGGCAGAAAAGAGAAAGCTGTTGGGTGGCTACTGATACCCTCTGGTAAACTAACATAGCTATTGAAAATGGCCATTTGTAGTGGATTTTCCCATTAAAAATGGTGATTTTCCATAGCTATGTTAAATTACCAGAGGGTATCTACTGAGACAGGAAAGGTGATATCAATTGGCACCTTTTTCATCCAAGATATCCAAGGGGTGCAGTCACCCAGCTTTGAGCCATCTGCCGCAGGGCTACGGGGATTGTCCCTCAATACTATATGTGACATGTGAATGGTTAGAGTTGGCAAAGAACTGACTTGTACGTAGGTTGTAAAACCATTGTTATATGATGTTATATGCATGTTATATGCATGTGGTTACAGAGTGCAGTCACCATTGGCAAATGGTCATGATGAACCCGGTGGCATTCTGCATCCACATGCGCCACAGCTCCAAAAGCCGCGCCATGGACTGTCATACTCAGTGGAACCAGTGGAACATGACAATGCAAAAATCATCAAAAATCCAATTATAAGCAGGTAAACCCAATTGTAAATCATCTGCCAAAAAAAAAAGATCCACTTGATTTCCCGTTGCTATGTTTACCACGGGATAGGAATGGGCTGACGTGACTGCGTCTTTGAGTTTCCGCCTCATTGTTTTGGTACGGTCGTCGCAGGCTTCTACAAGAATCCCACCACAAATCCACAAATGAGTAGCCAACATGTGGCAAGGATCCACCCAAACTCAATGGTGATTTCCCCCTGTCACCCCCCAACCAAATAGTAATCAAATAGTGATATCCTATTTACAATGCCGGAAGAACTGTTGGGTTTCCCGGGTTTCCCGGGTTTCCCTGCTTCCTCGAAGGATTTGCCTTTTGCTTCATCCAAGATTTTCTTCAGGAAAGCTCCCATCTGCAGCAGTAGCTTGAAAATCCCGCATCAAAGTGGTTGGTCCAAAGGTGGGGGAGAATACCTCAATAGAAATCAAACTTGCCATTTCAATGAGGAAAATAAATGATATTGAATGATCAAGCATGAGATTTGGGGCAAGGTATTTTCAGACAAAACTAAGGAAATGCTTTGCGTTCGGAAAGTGGGCCCACGAATCCTACTCAGAATAAAGGTGATATCGAGTGTGCTCAAGCACTTGGGATACGGCTGCCCTCATCATGATTGACTCTCAGTTGTATCGTTGGTGGATGTTTATGGTGTCCCTAAATGTTGGGACTTTGTTGAATGCCAATGACTTTCGCAGGCGTTCTGGACAATCTTTCCTGATGTTTCTTGGCAACGATCTGGTGGAAGCTCCAGGCCTTGCCCTCTTTGGGTTCCTTCTTCTCTTTCTTCTTGCCTTGGGCCTGGTCGTTTTCAGCATCATTTCGGGATTATAACCCAGGATTTTGGTGGCTAACTTCCCATTGTTGATGCTGAAGGCCCCAAAAAAAACAAAACAAAACATCACCAGGGGATTTTCTCAAAGAGCCTCCTCTTCAGGCTCGTCAGCTGGCTCGGCAGGCTCGGTCTCCTGGTTTTCCCACATTGGAATATGGGGGATTGTAGCTCGGAATTGAATATGGTTGATAACACAAAAATGATCATAATCCATTGGAATTGGGGTTATACCTCATGTCTAGACAAACCCATCAGCTTCCATCTACGAAACATCATACGCTATGGTCACATGGTGTGGCTGACCTCTCCAAAAACGTCTTGAGCAAAGTTGAATCGCCGTGAAGACCACCCTATACACTCCAGGGCAACTTGCCTACCACCCAATACTGTTGGCTATATTCTCATTATATCCCAATGGTATGCGGTTGGCTGTTGATTATAGATGGTTTAATGCTATTCTTACTGTACTTGACTAGATACCATGTCCATCCATTTCCTGTTTCTTGACCTCAAAACCACCACTTGCTGTAGCTTCTTCCCCCATTCCACGGCGAACGAACAAGCGGCGGCCTCCGGCTCTGAAGCCTTCACCTTCATCGCCTGGGGATGATGAACCACTGATGAACCACTAGATTTGGTATCTCATTTTTGCACTAAACATACTAAACCCCCAAAAAAAAAAAACATCATGGGAGGTTTTGGCCACACCTCCGTGTTTTTCTTTGAATGAAAAAAGTCAGGCCTTCGGTGGAGCAGAAGCCTTCGCCTTGGCCTTTGCTTTCGCTTTGGCCTCACGAGATCGCAAGTGAAATGGGTCTATCTGGATACCCTGGATACAAAAAAATGCATGCTGCGCCAAAATGATGAAAAAAATGATGAAAATCTCTAGACAGTCCTGGGGTCTGAAGATGTCTGAAGTTTTGGCCCCATCCCCCTATGTTGTTGGTTCAATGTTTCTTTGGCTGGCTTAATTCTGATTTGCTGTCGATTGATGGTCCCCCATTTTTTCTGAATGTCCTTCCTTAAAAATGTGCTTGTACTACAATGAGAATTTGTCTTGGGTACATCCATATTTTTAATGGTAAAATCTCTACTGTTGATAGTTAAATCATGTGGAATCCCTATTTTTGATGGTTGACTCACCATTTTCTCGGTGAACTCCCGACTATCCCGACCCAATCAACCGCCTTTACGGCTGCCTTGGCTTTGGCTTTGGCCTTGGCCTTCCCCCTGGCATCTGTCAAGATCATGAGCCCAGCTCTACGGCTGGATCTCAATGATTCCACCTTTGGTTATAGCCATGGCCCATAGAAATAGATGCTTTACCTATTAAAATGGTGGATTTTATCCATGACTATGTTAAATATTGTTAAATAACCAGATGGTAATTATGTGTAATGTTCCAAGCTTCTTGAATTTCTCCCAGACATGCACTGACAGAAACAAATCATGTGTTTGTCTCGAGATAGTTCCCATCCATGTTTCATGTGGACATTCTCAAAATTCCAAGCCGAACCAGGTGGTCTTGTCTACGAGTGCAATGGACACAGAGGTACGTGACTTTGCGACAGGGTCTGATGCAGGTTGATTTCCAGAACGTCGGAGAAACACTCGCCTAAATAGATCTAAATAGGGGATCCATTGATTCTTGATGGCCTCCTAGACAAGAGTGCACCATTTCCAGTTGCATGTATCCCTCGTTCACTTGTGATTCGTCAGCGTGCCCATCAACCCTGCCGGAGAAACTTGGCTTTCGCTTTTGGCGGCATGATTCTCAGGGTCAGCAGGCCGTCCAATGGTTGAGTACTTGCAAAGCATTTCAAGTTCTCAAGTCATGTGTTTGTTGAAATATGTTGAAATGTTGATGTTGTTTAAAAATTGTGGCGCAACAGTTTCTCCATCACTCCATCACGTTTACCTGCAGCACTAAACTGTCACATTTGAGCCAAGACAAACCACCGGTTCGAATCACGCATGAAATTATTGTCAATCTCCTCAATCCACTAGGGCTGACTGGATGAAACCATTTAAAAAAAAAAAAACACTTCTGGTATCTCGAGAATCTGTTGAAATACAATTGATGTGGAAGGCCAAGGTGCATCATCTTGAGGGCAACAAACATCTTGGGTTAGTTAAATCCTCCTTTTGGTAGGTTTAATCTCCATTTTGGTGAACCCATTGCCCTCAACATCAACTGTACTGTACCCCCTTCTCTTTCATTTTAGAGCCCGCAGTAACGTGGTAAACCAAAAGAAAAAGCCATCCCCGATACTATCATAAGTGGGTGGCAAAAACCATCCTCAAGTGGTAGGTTTACGATGGTTTATGGCATTTGGTTTACCAGAGTACTGCTTGCCCTCGTTTTGTTCGCCCATCCTTTCGGAAACATCAAGGGCGTCTACGGCTGTGACACTTCGGTCACTCAGACCTCGAGTTGATCTCTTCTAAGACTCGATTGGCCAAGCTGATCTTGCGATCACGCGCCTGAAGCGGTGGCCGTGGTCAAAACGGAGATGGAAAACTTTAAGCACCACTTCGAAATGACCTAAAGATTTTCCACGGGGTATGTACTCTTGAAAATCCAGTGATTCACTTGGTGAGAGTGAACCCTCAATGAGAACTGTGAATTGTTCTTGCTGCCACGTGTGGGCCGCCTCTACCTTCTGCGCTGTCAGAACTGGGTGTCTTTCAATCCAGCTCAAAAAATCATCATGCTGAGAAAGGTGTGAAGGAGACATCTGACCACATCGGTGAGCGATCTTTAATTGTCTTCTTATCTCAATAATGAGGATTCCAGGGGGGAAAAACATTGACACATATTGACACCACCCCGTGGCCATGGTTGTAAAAACAGTCATTTAGGTCCCGGACACGAATGCCCTCTCCACTGCTGAAGTACGGTCGGCTCATCTTTCCATAGCCAGGAACTGCGGCCACGCTCCACACCAAGTGATGGCGTGGATAGGGAAAATCCTTTGTAAAGGGAGATGTTGTTCAATATGGGGATGGGTCAAAACCCTATCCCCCTGGTGAACATCAAAATAGCTGGTAAATGGATGTTCATCCCCCTAAAAATGGTATGTATAGGTATTAATCCATAGCCATATATTTTATCATAGGACATTTAGGTGTCAATGGAAATTGATTGCCATAAATTGCCATGAGCTATTCTTTCATGGATGGATGTGGCCTGGCCAAATTTGGGCTAAATGGCTGACTCATGGGGTACCATAGGAGCCACATTTTTCTCAACCCTTCGCCAGCAGTCTCCACCTCCAATTTTCCGGAGCCCGTACTTGTCCACAATCTTGGCAGCCAAGAGCGATTGGGGGTACGTTGTTGGGCCGGAGAATCCACCGTGGAGGAGTTTAAATATCTAGGACATTACTGGACTATGGTTTTGGAGGAGAGTTTTTCTAACAGAAGATGGTCTCTTTGGGGTTCCATCTCAAAATTCTGATGGTATCGGCGAACTGATCTGAGAAGAAGTGAAAGCCAGGCAATTTTGCCTCAAAGGTGTTGTTTCTACCAGGGACATCACAGCCGGTCCCAATCATCGCCAGGAGCAGTGATGGAATCTTAATAAGTGCTTCCTCGAGGGTCGAAGTCACCCTTTTGTTCTGACCATCTCGATTGAATTGTGGGGTGTCAATAATTTCTGGTTGGTGCTTTCAAACCATTCACCTCAACAAAATAATCTCAGTATTTTGAGGTTGATCATCCCACATGTACGGATTGAAAATGTGTGTGGCCGAAACCACCGAGCAAATTTCCTGGCACCCACGGGACCCTAGGCCACTGAGTCCCATCATTGCTGAGCTGGCGGCATATTTTCGTCTGAGCAGGTAATCTTTCATGTGCTCACCTGGTGTGTTGCAAAGTTGGTCTATTTAACAGCTGCTTGAAAGCATGAGAACCTACATGGGGTGTGGGATAAAATTGGCGGGGGAGTACTGGAATTCGACGGTCTTAAACTCTGCCTCAAAGCCAGATTCTCGTTTTTGTGGGATGTCAATTCTTGGTTTGAGAATCGTTGCTGCCTGATTTGGCTGGGAGTACGGCCGCAAACATTTGAAATTATTCAGCATCTACTTTCTAGCGGACAAATTCGGGATTTGCAAGTGGCTCACAATGTTTGCCAAAAATTGTGGGCAGAAAAAGTGGCTGATCAAGCTTGAAGCAGCTACAGTTGGATTCTTGCTCAATGCCACCCATCCCCATTGATCCATTTGGCCAATCTTGGGGCCAAATCCCATAAAGGCCATCAGGGCTTCGCCAGTCCCAGGCCTCGCTCATCCAAGGCATCTATCTCAGCTTGTTTCTGCCGCAACTTCTCCTTGTGAAACCACAAAAATGGCATGGATGGCTATGGGTCAACGATTCGTTGACCCCCGATGGAGGCTGTTTTTCTACACAAAATGGCCGAATTTCTGGGCCCCTTGGTACCCCAATCGTGAGCCATCTCCATATCGGCCACTGCTAAACTGGCTTGACCCAAAGAAAACCTGCTGCCCGTCAGCTTCTGAGCCCGCTTCCCCATCTGGAGCTAGCGTCCCCACACGAAGTTGAGGTAGTTCTCGGAGCAAAGTGAACCACTCCTCTGGGCCTACAGCACTATCTCGATGGCAAAGATTCACCCAGGATTTCGTTTCTCTTTCCAGGTGCAAGAATTCAGAATCTTCCAAAGTCACCACAGTTTTTTGTTCTTAAGTTTCCTAGGCTAAATTCTCGGATATTCTGGATGATCTCTCCTTCATTTTTCTGGCGCAATTGGTGCATGTTCCATGCAGCTCCAGCGCTACTCGGGCCCGGGTATGGGCCAAAAAAAATGCCGAAATCACCCTATAAGGTGACCATATGTTGTAGATCCCGTATTCGTGGACTGGTCCTCACCCTTTGGGTGCCGCGCGCAAGAACATCAAGGGACGCTGTCTGAAGTCAGTAGCACAAATCAGGGTGTCTGGCCTGACACCAAGAGGAGGAAACTCCAAAAGATCTCTTCCTTGGAATCCCAAACCAGCATAAATAACTACAAATTCCTCGGGATTTTAGGCAAGATGAAA
This sequence comes from Cladocopium goreaui, assembly GCA_947184155.2. Taxonomy (NCBI): domain Eukaryota; class Dinophyceae; order Suessiales; family Symbiodiniaceae; genus Cladocopium; species Cladocopium goreaui. The sequence goes on along the minus strand of CAMXCT020006776.1, from coordinate 142,339 downwards.
ACAACTGATAAATATGTGTCTAGATATCGGGCAAGCAAAAAAACTGATGGTTCTTCCACCAAAGAACCATGTTTTACACCAGAGAATCTTCGCTATGCTGAAACTGCCAGTCCTGGTTCGAAGCCCTCGAGGCCCCCACCCCGGCTTCATTTTGGCCAACGATGCCCTGGCCCAGACAGGACCCAGACAGGACCCATATGGTTACGGCTCAAAGTGTCAGGCCGGACAAGACTGATTTTGGTGATGACCGTTTAGTATTGATATGTGTTGATACATTTGATATTATATACATATGTATATATATATATATGTATGTGTGTATGTGCGAATGTGCGTATGTGCGTATGTGCGTATGTGCGTATGTATGTCTGTCTGTCTGTCTGTCTGTCTGTATGTATGTATGTATGTATGTATGTTTGTATGCGTGTATGTATGTATGTATGTATGTATGTATGTATGTATGTATGTATGTATGTATGTATGTATGTATGTATGTATGTATGTATGTATGTATGTATGTATGTATGTATGTATGTATGTCTCTGTGTTTGTGTATGTATGTATGTATGTATGTATGTATGTATGTATGTATGTATGTATGTATGTATGTATGTATGTATGTATGTATGTATGTATGTATGTATGTATGCACGTACGTACGTACGTACGTACGTATGTATGTATGTATGTGTCTGTATGTATGTGTCTGTATGTATGTGCCTGGATGTATGTATGTATGTATGTATGTATGTATGTATGTATTTATGTATGTATGTCTCTGTGTTTGTGTATGTATGTATGTATGTATGTATGTATGTATGTATGTATGTATGTATGTATGTATGTATGTATGTATGTATGTATGTATGTATGTATGTATGCACGTACGTACGTATGTATGTATGTATGTATGTATGTGTCTGTATGTATGTGTCTGTATGTATGTGCCTGGATGTATGTATGTATCTATGTATGTTTGTATGTATGTATGTATGTCTGTGTGAGTATGTACGTATGTATATATGTATGTATGCATGCATGCATGCATGTATGTATGTGTCTGTATGTCTGTATGTCTGTGTGTCTGTATGTCTGTATATTTGTATGTCTGTATGTCTGTATGTATGTATGTGTGTATGTGTGTATGTGTATATGTGTTATGTGTATATGTGTAAATGTGTATACGTGTATTTGTGTATATGTGTATATGTGTATATGTGTGCGTGTGTATGTATGTATGTATGTATGTATGTATGTATGTATGTATGTATGTATGTATGTATGTATGTATGTATGTATGTATGTATGTATGTATGTATGTATGTATGTATGTATGTATGTATGTATGTGTCTGTGTATGTACGTATGCATGTATGTGTCTGTATGTGTCTGTGTGTGTCTGTATGTGTCTGTATGTGTCTGTATGTGTCTGTATGTGTCTGTATGTGTCTGTATGTGTCTGTATGTGTCTATATGTGTCTGTATGTGTCTGTATGTGTCTGTATGTGTCTGTATGTGTCTGTATGTGTCTGTATGTGTCTGTATGTGTCTGTATGTGTCTGTATGTGTCTGTGTGTGTCTGTATGTATGTATGTGTCTGTATGTATGTATGTATGTATGCATGTATGCATGCATTTATGTATCTATGTATGTATGTACGTATGTATGCATGTATGCATGTATTTATGTATCTATGTATGTATCTATGTATGTATCTATGTATGTATGTATGTATGTATGTATGCCTCTGTGTTTGTGTATGTATGTATGTATGTATGCATGTATGTATGTACGTATGTCTGTCTGTCTGTCTGTCTGTGTATGTATGTATGTATGTATGTGTGTGTATGTATGTATGTATGTCTGTCTGTGTGTGTGTGCATGTATGTATGTATGTATGTATGTACGTACGTACGTACGTACGTACGTACGTACGTATGTATGTATGTATGTATGTGTGCATGGATGTATGTATGTATGTATGTATGTATGTGTGTATGTGTGTATGTGTGTATGTGTGTATGTGTATATGTGTTATGTGTATATGTGTAAATGTGTATACGTGTATTTGTGTATATGTGTATATGTGTATATGTGTGCGTGTGTATGTATGTATGTATGTATGTATGTACGTACGTACGTACGTACGTATGTATGTATGTATATATATATATATGTGGCTTCGTGCTCGTTTCGGGCGTATTGGTCTTTAAATGCTGGTACCGGTACCTACATGTGGTCATCTTTTATCTGGAGATTTGGTCAGGACACAATGGATGGAACTTTAACACAACCATATCAAGCGAGAATAAGCTCTGGATGGGTCGTGGGAAAGCAGGATCTCCTTCCTGAAAAATATCTTAGAGTAATTCCTGATCAAAACATGGACAAAATCAGTCAGGTGTGCTTGAACATAAGAATGGCTACGAATCCAAGGTCCAAGAATCATCTAGCTGGGACCGCCACTATTTCCTCGAATGAAACATGGCTATATTCGCATTCTTGTGAGCTGTTTCTACCCTTTGTCGTCGCTTGCATCCGCTTTCTCTTTTTTTCATCGGGTACACTTCACTGTTTTTGCTGGTTAAATCCACAACGTTTGTTCAAATCCTATCAAATCCCCATTTTGATCAATTGCCCAAGAGGCCTCACCCAGCCATCCCCGAAGTGCTACGAAAACGCCTCCGTGCCGCAGCAGTTTGGGACTTCGGCAAGGCGCCCAAATCCCCAATAGCCTGAGAATGGGAGAGGTGATGCTTGTCACATTGGGTCAAAACCCTAAGTACCCTAAGAGGCCTTAGGTGCCCGAAAAATCCTGAAAATTGCTGGTTAATGGTGTTTATTCCCCAAAAAATGGTAATCAGAGGTTTTGACCCATCCCCACATACCAATAAATGCCGGACTTCACCAACACAGATTAAGAAAGCAAGCCACAACGACTGCTGGAAAACCCGGTCGCCAACCCATTTGGAATTTGTACATCACCAATCAGAAGTCCCCAAGGCATTGTGGGGCCCGATTTCATGGCACAGGCTTACCCTCAGAAGAACAGGAAAGCGAAATGTTCAAACGGGTAAGGGTCAGTTTTTGGCCCAAGAATTAGATAGTTCAAAGATGACCAAAAACTGTGGTCTGCTGAGTCTTTAAATTTTGACCCATATCCAAGATTTATTCAAGAACTTTGGTCTACTATCCCGGATCCCTGAAAAACCAACCTCGCCATTTCTAACCGTTGGGTTCTGAATGATCAATTGATGTCAATTGGTCTTCCCGTTCTCTATGATGCCAATTCCTGCGGCCATTCGTCAAAGTCCCCTTGTTCATGGATTGAATCCCAGTTTCTAGTGGTCTTGTTGCAAGTTTTTGGTGGCTCAAACCACCATGTCTCAACTGCGGAGGCATCAAATGATTGTTTCCAAAGAGTACTTTATTGCGGGTAAGCCATTGGTTTCCCTTCTAAAAATAACTACTGTAATCCCAACTGATTGATTTTCGGGTCATTCTACGAAACCTCCACATATTGCAAAATACTACCATGAATCATCATTGCCCCATGAAAAATATGGCCGCAAATTCGAGTATCCCACATATCCCACCTTTTTTGGATACACCCAAATGCGTGATTCACTGGTAAAATCCTGTATAGAATCCCTATGATTCATCCTTAAAAATATGGCGGTTTCTTTAAAATACGCAATCCCATTTTACCATAGGTTTCAATCATAAAATTGTCAAATTTTGAATGATTTGGAACCTCCATCTCTCAAAAAATACCCCATATTTTGGCCATGTCAAACTCCCGCCCCAGCCGCGGAAAAAACCTCGTCACCCAGCATGGCGGCAGCATCCTCGTCGCGCAGCCAGCGGGGACGCAAGTCCTCCTGCACAGGTGCCTGGGGTCAGCAGATGGGGACGAAAATGGGGATGTCATGAGGTGGATATACTGAGGTTTTAATGGGAATATAACGGGAATATAATGGGAATATTTTATATATATATACATACATACATAGATAGATAGGGTAGGTAGGTAGATAGATAGATAGATAGACAGACAGATAGAAGATACATAGGTAGGTAGGTAGATAGCTAGATAGATAGATAGAGAGATAGAGAGATAGAGAGATAGAGAGAGAGAGAGAGACAGAGAGAGACAGAGAGAGAGAGAGAGGTAGAGAGAGAGAGATATATAGAGAGAGAGATATATATAGAGAGAGAGAGATAGATAGAGAGAGAGAGATAGAGAGATAGAGAGAGATAGAGAGGTAGAGAGATAGAGAGATAGAGAGATAGAGAGATGGAGAGATAGAGAGATAGACAGATAGAGAGATAGAGAGATAGATAGATAGATTCATAGATAGATAGATAGATAGATAGATAGATAGATAGAGAGATAGAGAGATAGAGAGATAGAGAGATAGAGAGAGAGATAGATAGAGAGAGAGAGAGATAGAGACAGATAGATAGAGAGATAGATAGAGAGAGAGAGAGATAGATAGAGGGAGAGAGAGAGAGAGAGATAGAGACAGATAGATAGAGAGATGGATAGAGAGATAGATAGAGAGACAGATAGAGAGATAGATAGAGAGGTAGGTAGAGAGAGAGAGGTAGAGAGAGAGATATAGAGAGATAGAGAGATAGAGAGATAGAGATACAGAGAGATAGAGAGAGAGATACAGAGAGAAAGAGATACACAGAGATAGAGATACAGAGAGATAGAGATACAGAGAGATAGAGATACAGAGAGATAGAGATACAGAGAGATAGAGATACAGAGAGATAGAGAGATAGATAGAGAGAGAGATAGATAGATAGATAGATAGATAGTTAGATAGATAGATAGATAGTTAGATAGATAGACAGAGTACGGTTTAATTGCGAAAGAAACCGGATGTCTAATTGCGAAAAAAATTAATTGCGAAAAAACAAACCTTTTAAATGTGAATAAAATCAAAGGTATGGAACAATCGAAACAAATAACTATAATATGCCTCTAGGGAAGGGAATTTGAAATTTACTGTCCATCACCTTTCATCATTCATTCCCAGCTTTGACTGTGTCTTTGAAATATCAACTTCTGAATTGAATTGATGCTGGCGCATTTCCAGCAGATCTCCGATGAAATAGTGATCGAAGGCGTGTATCACTACAAGCTTCTCAGTCTAGGTTCATGCAGCACTACCTTTTTTTAAATAGAAGAGACCTAAGAGATTCCAGCATTTTTGGTCCAAATCGACAAAAATGTAGCTTGTCATATAGTCAGTCCTTAGGTTGTCACACATTGAGTTCTTTGCTTGTCATGCATTGTCTGACAAAGGAAGGACAAAAACCTAGCACTCACCGTGTGACAGTCCCTAGAGCCACTGTGTGACAACCTGAAGACTGACTGTGCGACAAGAGAAGTGCAGACTGCTGAGCAAACTCGCGGCCGGCCAGTCTGCCTGCCAGTTTGCTCAGCAGTCTGTACTTCTCTTGTCGCACAGTCAGTCTTCAGGTTGTCACACAGTGGCTCTAGGGACTGTCACACAGTGAGTCCTGGGTTTTTGTCCTTCCTTTGTCACAGAGTGAGCAGTCAAGTTGCCCAGCAGTAGGCTCCTAGCCTGTCACACAGTGAGACCTTAGATTGTCACACAGTGAGCCCCTAGCTTGTCATATAGTCAGTCCTTAGGTCGTCACACAGTGAGCTCTTTGCTTGTCATGCATTGTCACACAGTGACAGGCAGTCGCGGCCGGCCAGTCTGCCTGCCAGTTTGCTCAGCAGTCTGTACTTCTCTTGTCGCACAGTCAGTCTTCAGGTTGTCACAAAGTGGCTCTAGGGACTGTCACACAGTGACTGTAAGGTTTTTGTCCTTCCTTTGTCACAGAGGGAGCAGTCAAGTTGCCCGGCAGTAGGCTCCTAGCCTGTCACACAGTGAGCCCTTAGATTGTCACACTGTGAATCCCTAGCTTGTCATATGGTCAGTCCTTAGGTTGTCACACAGCGAGCTCTTAGCTTGTCATGCGTTGTCACACAGTGACAGTCGCGGCCGGCCAGTCTGCCTGCCAGTTTGCTCAGCAGTCTGCACTTCTCTTGTCGCACAGTCAGTCTTCAGGTTGTCACACAGTGGCTGTAGGGATTGTCACACAGTGACTGCTAGGTTTTTGTCCTTCTGCTATGGGATGACTGAGGCACAAAAAGAACAGTCACTGAGTGACAAATCAGGCAGACACTATCTCACAAACTGATTACTGACTGTGTGACAAGCTATATTTCCGCATTGGTGACAAGCAAAACAAACTCTTATGCAGCAAGTCGCTCTCTTACAAGCTGCAGTTGCATTGTCAGCAAGTCTTGGACGCGCTATGTGACCAACCAAAGGGCAAACAGAACAGTCACTGTGTGACAAACTATGCAGGTACTACCTGACAAACTAAGCAGTCGCTGTGTGACAAGCTATCTGTCCGCATTGGTGACAAGCAAAACAGACTCTTATGCAAGAAGTCGCTCTATTACCAGCTGCAGGTGCGTTGTCAGCAAGTCAAGGACGCGTTATGCCACCAACCAAAGGGCTGAAGCACAAACAGAACAGTCACTGTGTGACAAACTATTCAGGTTCTATCTGACAAACTAAGTAGTTGCTGTGTGACAAGCTATCTGTCCGCATTGGTGACAAACAAAAAAGACCCTTATGCAACAAGTCCCTTTATTACAAGCTGCAAGTTGTCAGCAAGTCAAGGACGCGTTATGTGACCTGACTGAGGCACAAAAAGAACAGTCACTTTGTGATAAACTATGCAGGTACTCTCTGACAAACTAACTAGTCGCTGTGTGAGAAGCTATCTGCCCGCATTGGTGACAAGCAAAACAGCATTTGCGTTGTCAGCAAGCCAAGGACGCGTTATGTGACCAACCAACAGCAGATTGCGTGACAAGCTATGGGATGACTGAGGCACAAACAGAACAGGCACTTTGTGACAAACTATGCAGCCACTATCTGACAAACTAACTAGTCGCTGTGTGACAAGCTATCCGTCCGCATTTGCGAGAACCAAAACAGTTTCTTGTATGACAAGTGACTCCCTTACAAGCTGCAGGTGCGCTGTCTGCAGTTCAAGGAGGCGTTCTGTGACCAACCAAAGGGCGACTGCGTGACAAGCTATGGGATGACTGAGGCACAAACAGAACAGTCACTGTGTGACAAACTTTGCAGGTACTACCTGACAAACTAAGTAGTCGCTGTGTGACAAGCTATCTGTCCGCACTGGTGACAAGCAAAACAAACTCTTATGCAACAAGTCTCTTACAAGCTGCATTTGCGTTGTCAGCAAGTCTTGGACGCGTTATGTGACCAACCAAAGGGCGACTGCGTGACAAGCTATGGGATGACTGAGGCACAAACAGAGCAGTTACTGTGTGATAAACTATCCAGGTTCTATCTGACAAACTAACTAGTCGCTGTGTGACAAGCTATCTGTCCGCATTGGTGACAAGCAAAAAAGACCCTACTTATGCAACAACTCGCTTTATTGCAAGCTGCAGGTGCGTTGTCAGCAAGTCAAGGACGCGTTATGTGACCAACAAAGGGCTGAGGCACAAACAGAACAGTCACTGTGTGACAAACTATGCAGGTACTCTCTGACAAACTAACTAGTCGCTGTGTGACAAGCTATCTGTCCGCATTGGTTGTAAGCAAAAATGACCTTATGCAACAAGTCGCTTATTACAAGCTGCAAGTGCGCTGTCTGCAAGTCAAGGACGCGTTATGTGACCTGACTGAGGCACAAAAAGAACAGTCACTTTGTGATAAACTATGCAGGTACTCTCTGACAAACTAACGTCGCTGTGTGGGAAGCTATCTGCCCGCATTGGTGACAAGCAAAACAAACTCTTATGCAACAAGTTTCTCTCTTACAAGCTGCATTTGCGTTGTCAGCAAGCCAAGGACGCGTTGTGTGACCAACCAACAGCAGATTGCGTGACAAGCTATGGGATGACTGAGGCACAAACAGAACAGGCACTTTGTGACAAACTATGCAGCCACTATCTGACAAACTAACTAGTCGCTGTGTGACAAGCTATCCGTCCGCATTTGCGAGAACCAAAACAGTTTCTTGTATGACAAGTGACTCCCTTACAAGCTGCAGGTGCGCTGTCTGCAGTTCAAGGAGGCGTTCTGTGACCAACCAAAGGACGACTGCGTGACAAGCTATGGGATGACTGAGGCACAAACAGAACAGTCACTGTGTGACAAACTAGGCAGACACTATCTCACAAACTGATTACTCACTGTGTAACAAGCTATCTGTCCACTCTGGTGACAAGCAAAACAAACTCTTATGCAACAAGTCTCTTACAAGCTGCAGTTGCGTTGTCAGCAAGTCTTGGACGCGTTATGTGACCAACCAAAGGGCGACCGCGTGACAAGCTATGGGATGACTGAGGCACAAACAGAACAGTCACTGTGTGACAAACTATGCAGGTATTATCTGACAAACTAACTAGTCGCTGTGTGACAAAGCTATCTGTCCGCATTGGTGACAAGCAAAAAAGACCCTACTTATGCAACAACTCGCTTTATTGCAAGCTGCAGGTGCGTTGTCAGCAAGTCAAGGACGCGTTATGCCACCAACCAAAGGGCTGAAGCACAAACAGAACAGTCACTGTGTGACAAACTATCCAGGTTCTATCTGACAAACTAACTAGTCGCTGTGTGACAAGCTATCTGTCCGCATTGGTGACAAGCAAAAAAGACCCTACTTACGCAACAACTCGCTTTATTGCAAGCTGCAGGTGCGTTGTCAGCAAGTCAAGGACGCGTTATGTGACCAACAAAGGGCTGAGGCACAAACAGAACAGTCACTGTGTGACAAACTATGCAGGTACTCTCTGACAAACTAACTAGTCGCTGTGTGACAAGCTATCTGTCCGCATTGGTTGTAAGCAAAAATGACCTTATGCAACAAGTCGCTTTATTACAAGCTGCAGGTGCGTTGTCAGCAAGTCAAGGACGCGTTATGTGACCAACCAAAGGGCGAGACAAGCTATTGGATGATTGAGGCACAAACAGAGTCGCTGTGTGACAAACTATGCAGCTACTTTCTCACAAACTAATTGGTCGTTTTGTGACAAGCTATCCGCGCGCATTTGCGAGGACCGACTTTTCACCCAGAAACTCTTCTTGCACAGACTTTTCACCCAGAGACTCTTCACCCAAAAAACCCTTCTTGCACATACTTTTCACCCACTGTCCTTCTCTCTCCAATCTCCTCTAACTAGCTGGCCAATCTATCTGTCCATTGACTGAGCCCAGACAACCCCAGAAAACCGGACCTAGGGGGAATCGATGCCCACCGCCTGGTAACCAAAGGACCACTGCGTGACAAGCTATCGGATGACTGAGGCACAAACAGAACAGTCAATATGTGACAAACTATGCAGCTACTTTCTCACAAACTAACTGGTCGTTGTGTGGCAAGCTATCCGTGCGCATTTGTGAGGACCAACCAAAGGACGACTGCGTGACAAGCTATGGGATGACTGAGGCACAAACAGAACAGTCACTGTCTGACAAACTATGCAGCTGCCATCTGACAAACTAACTAGTCGCTGTTGATCCGCAATCTTTTTGTTCTGCACTCTCATTCTCACACAGTGGCATCCAGCCACTCTTCAACTTTCGATCCCGCTTCTCAATGATCTTCAATTCACCGTCAGATCCAATCCTTGGCTGAAAGAGGTTTCGCTTAGATGGGCAGATGGGCTTCCGTGATATAGGCATGACTGGATTTGCCGTTTGAGCCAAAGGAGCAGAGGCTGAGTGGCTCACTATAAGAAAAAGAAACTATAAGAAAAAGAAACTATAAGAAAAAGAAACTATAAAAAAAACCACTGTGTGACAGTCCCTACAGCCAGTCACTGTGCGACAAGTAAGCATAAATCAATATATGATTCTTTCGCATTTAAAGAATTGTTTTCGCAATTAGTTGATATATGTGTTTTCGTCATTAAAGAGCTTCTTTCGTCATTAGAAGACCACTTTCGTAATTAAGACGTGCCCTAGATAGACAGATAGATAGATAGATAGAGAGATAGAGAGAGATAGAGAGATAGAGAGGTAGATAGATAGCTAGCTAGATAGATAGATAGATAGAGGGATATAATGGGAATGTAACGGGAATGTAACGGGAATGTAACGGGAATGTAATGGGAATGTAATGGGAATGTAATGGGAATGTAATGGGAGTGTACATTAATGGGAGTGTAATGGGAGTGTAATGGGAATGTAATGGGAGTGTAATGGGAGTGTAATGGGAATGTAATGGGAGTGTAATGGGAGGGTAATGGGAGTGTAATGGGAGTGTAATGGGAGTGTAATGGAGATTTCATGTTACATACTGGGGATACCATGGGATATTTAACCAGGTGGATACTAATTGGGATGTTCGAAACCCGAAATGTCATTCCATTCAATACTGGTTGGTCAAGAACAGCATGTCCAGTTTCATGGACGATGAGAATTCCCAACAAAGTAGGCAGTAGAATCCCGTATGCTAATCAACCAAGAGGGGTTTTGAAGTTTTGAACCCTGCTCATGTGGTGATATAACGTCAATACCGTTTGAAAGACAATGGCAAGTTATCATGAGGGCAGAATGGGGTGTAACTTAGTTGAGATAAATAGAATGGATAAACTGGGGAAGATCGTTCAGAGCTGGCAAGAAGGCTAAACAAATGTACTAGCATTTTGTACCTCATTCACACCCAGCGTATGATTGATTGAGTAATAAGTCCAATACCCCTGACAATGATATGAATGTGGGTAAAATCAACATAAATCAACCAGAATGGGGAGATGATGGCGAGATGATGAGGATACCATGGAATATAACCCCTACAATTTACTATTTGTGTTTGTCTCAAATTGGGGCATGCCCTTTTCAGGTCACTGCCAAGACGGATGGTCCAAAATTTAGGACAAGCCCAAATGGGGATAGCCTCCGGGTAATCGGAGGGGATACCCATCCAACCATGAAATTCACAGACCAGAAATGCATCAGATTTTTTGACTGTTTTTTTTGACGTGTTTTAAATGTTTCCTGGGTATAATTTTGGGCAACCACTTCTGTTCCTTCAGTTTGAGAGAAGCAGTGACTCAGCAATGACCCTTGCATCCTGAGAGCCCCCTACCCGAGGATCACCAGAGATCTCAGTTCCCCTCGCCGCATTGTAAACCTCTGCGAGCTGTGAAACAGCGGAGCTGCGACCGAAATGCGATTGTTTTGCAATCTTAGCTTTCACAATATCTGTTTTGCAAGCCGATAGGACTCGTTACAACCTTATGCGTACATGACACGTCAATGAATCCGGAAAAACAAAAACTATGTAGAACATCCCTATCCCAAAGTGAAGGTAAGTACTCTATGTTCTCTATCGGGCATCCCGGGCTTACCCCAACCCTGGCAGCCCTGGCAAGCCCTTTTTGGTTCGAACTACCTTCTTCCCCCTGTGGACCAGGCTGCACCAAACCCTACAGCCCCACGGCCATGAGCCATGAGACACTGACTCTGCAGTGTCCCGTGGCGATGGCCAACTGTCCCTATGCAGAGGGCACGCCTTCTGCCATCTATCCAAAAGGGATTTCCCTATCACTACTTTCAACATGGAATTGCCTGTTGTCCCCTTTCGATCTATTGTGCAGCCCCAAAATGCTACGCAATTTGAATAGGGAAATGGACGGAAATGACCAATCTTCAGATCTAGATCACAAATGAAGCTATGAGATTTTGGTGAGTTGGAAGCCATAATGACTATTTCTTGTCTCCAAATTTCAACTTAGACCCAAGGCTCTACTGGGGCAGGTATCCAGGGCTTGGTTTGGTGAAGGAATGATGTGTTTCTGCTGTCAAAATGTGCATTGCATATGCATTCTTTGGCTTCAGTGGTTGGGGCTAACATTGGTGGAACATGGGTCCCTTTACATCCTTTACAACTGGTACTGTAGGTACTGTACTCAGTATCCTATTGGTCATGGCAGGGCCGCCCCCTCCAACTTGTCATGTGACAAGCGCGGGGGAGTCCTGAGACTCAACGAAGTCTGGGCTCCTCGAACATTCGTTCGAGAAGGGAAAGCTTCCAACCTCGCCGGGTCTACCATGGTGTTTCACCAAGGCTCAACCATTAGACGAGTTGGCGTCCAAGATGTCCGGGATCTTTTTCTGCGATCCGGTTGCCGCAGAAAAATCAGAGCTGAGAGATCTCCAACTCGTTTCTGGATGTGAAAATGCAGTTCGCCGGACATCCTTTCAGCTTGCCAGTGAGCCCCAGCTACTTGACATAAGTCACACCGCAGAACGCCACTGTTGGCTTGCGGTGCTGCAACTACCAGCAGGGTTGGGCCAACCTCTGAAAATCGATTCATAAAAGTATCATAATTTATCAACTTCCACTGACTCTGTGGTAATCAAACCAACGGTGATGCAAAAACCCATCTAAAATGAGTGCGAAAAATATCATCAATCAATGCATAAACTAAATCACCCTCTAAATCGCCCTTGAAATGATGGAACATCTTGGATAAAACATCAAACATCACAGATGTCACTTAGAAATGCTACATCAATAAACCAAATCATCCATTTATAGTTGGATTTTCCATCCATTTATAATTGGTTTTGCCATGACATAAACCATGAACAAACCATCCATTGGGGTATCCCCCAGAAATCCTGAAATCCCCCAGATGGCAAGCCCAGAAACCCCGCATCCCAGATCCATCCAGATCCACTGGACGACGCCAGGGCCGTTTTCGCCTCAGACCACGAAGTCCACCATGGCCCGGGAGGCACGGCGCTCCTGTCCGGGGATATCAGAGATATCCAACTGGGCTATGGTGAAGATCCATCAATATATGTATTATATATTATATATATATATATGTCAAAGATATCTGATATTTAGAGATGATGTTTCATACCGGTTTACTTACTGAACCATGGAGCCTTCCAAATGAGCATCCGCCCAAATCTGGGAATTCTTCAAGATAGGGGAGTCGGCCTTGTTGGTGCTTGGGTTATGTCTCGTCCGCGTCTTACCTACGGCTGGTGAAACCACATTCAATACCTTTCGCTCTCCAGTTCGAGTGATGACCTCACACATTGATGGAGGACGAAATGCTTTTTCATGGTTTCCACAGAAGACATAAGGGTATCCGGGTATCCCAAAGTTGCTGATGTTTCTGGTGCCGTTTTGGTGATTTCACAAGGATCCCCGAAACGCTCCTGTTGCTCCAAAAAGGCCTTGCGTGCCGCATGTGCGCAAGACTCCTCGTTGCCATCGCTGGGCGTCGTTGCCCTCGTTGAAGAAGCCACGGTGGATGCCATGCGATGACCCAAAAGGACAGGAAGGGTCAAGTCCAAGCCTGCCGTGCAGAGGGGCTATGCTGAAATGATGGAAAACAATCATTATAGTTCATTATAGTAAGTACTATAAATCATCTTTGTCGATTAACTCATAAGATATTGATATTGCCATCAATTCTGGGGGACTTCGCCATCACTAAATGGGGCAATGGTCAGTTTTTGTAGCGGACAATCTATTTTTGGCGGCATGTAATTTTGAGCCATTGCCACATAGGTTTACCGATCAAAGTTGTGTTTCTGAAGATTTGAGGATTGAATTGGATTCTATAGAATCTTGAACATAGAACATAGCCAGAATCTGCTGGGGGTTCTTTGTGCTTCCAGCTTTGGTGGCTAACCTCACATCTGCACCAACCACGCCTGCAACCGGAGGAGTGGGCACACAACGGTCTTCCTGCCTTGCAAAACGAGCTCGCACTGCATCTCTGGTTGCTGAGGCTGCAGTTGTGAGGTCTGTGATTGGACTGGAAGCTTCGGCCTTTGGTTGCAATTGACCTCCAAGAAGACGAGTAGCATTCCCAACCCAAGTTGCCCCATCCGCAAAGTGGACGGAGCGAGCTGGAACTTTGTGAGTGCGTTTTTCCACCTTTTCCACATCTTCAGGAAAGAAGTTCACACGGTTCAAGGAAGCAAGTGGACTGATGCCAAATGGGCTCATTGGTGTCTTCGGAGTCTTGGGAGTCTTCGGCGTGCGCAAGGCCTTTGGGGAAGACGCATGCGACACAATACTCTCGAAGCTCTGGGAAGCCTTTGCCAAGAAGCGCATGGAGATTGCCATCGCTTCTGAATTTGGAATGCAAGACACAAGGTACCTCGCCTTTCAAAGATCTGGGCTAAGAGCAGCGCGTGACCATTCGAATGCACCAATGCTGAGGACAGTCTTCATTAGTAAGTTTACACAAGCCATGGACGTGTGGATAGAATCAAAGAATATCAAAGCGACACAGTGAAATTTTACAAAAGCGTGCTACATATACAACAAAGTACCGCAAGATTGCCTTACAAGGAAAGGGCTACCTTCACACAAACCCACACCAAAGCTTTTTGGAAAGAGTGATTTCAGGTTCAGAAGTTCGAAGTGGGAGCGACAGGCTGACACCAGCTGGATGTGGCTCTGCACAACTCTAGTCTCAGCCCTAAGCAGCGCATCGGAATGCTAAAGCTCCATCTGTACAAGATCATAAATGTAGACAAGAAGCATTGAGGTTGACTTTGCTCGCTCAAAAGACTTCACTAGGCTGTACATGACATCAAAGGCTCTTTCAAACCACAAAATCCACCATGGCCCGGCTTGCCCTTCTCTCCCTCTGTTCCAAACAGGCCTTGCGAGCCGCATATGCACACGACTCTTCATCCACAACATCCAATCGTTGCCCAACAGAACTAAGAGGTGCACGCTGTCCTAGCAGCATGGGAAGGGTTGGGATTCCTGCTTCACTTGCCAGAGGAGCAGCCCTCTGCTCCTGCCTTGCCAAACGAGCTCGCACTGCATCTCTGGTTGCTGAGGCTGCAGTTGTGAGGTCTGTGATTGGACTGGAAGCTTCGGCCTCTGCTTGCAATCGACCTCCAAGAAGACGAGTAGCATTCCCAACCCAACCCCCATTCGCAAAGTGGACGGAGCGAGCTGGAACTTTGGGAGTGCGCTTTGCCACCTTTTCCACATCTTCAGGAAAGAAGTTCACACGGTTCAAGGAAGCAAGTGGACTGATGCCAAATGGGCTCATTGGTGTCTTCGGAGTTTTGGGAGTCTTCGGTGTGCGCAAGGCCTTTGGGGAAGGCGCATGCGACACAATACTCTCGAAGCTCTGGGAAGCCTTTGCCAAGAAGCGCATGGAGATTGCCATGGCTACCTAGAAGTTGGGGCAAGCGAAGTACTATGTTTGAAATGCTTCTTTCAGATCCACTTCGGAAAGAAATGTCCCCGCGACAGAGCCAAACATTGACGCAGGAAGCGTTCGTGCAATCCACAACTTCACCAAGTAGCATGTGGAGCCTTCATAAATGTCAAAGGCACTTCATTACATTTAGAAAAGACTGCCGTATACCGTATACCGGAACATGTTATATAAACACAATCTGCTCACTTCAACCAAGCCGCCAAAAGCAAGCAAGATCCATTTACCAATCAATGCAATAAATGATAGCTGATAGTGATCTTATGTGATCTTCACGTCACCCTCATGGAAAACCATGCCAAAGCTTTTTGGAAAAATCGATTTCAGGTTCAGAAGTTCGAAGTGGGAGCGACAGGCTGACACCAGCTGAATGTGGCTCTGCACAACTCTAGTCTCAGCCCTAAGCAGCGCATCGGAATGCTAAGCTCCATCTGTACAAGATCATAAACGTAGATAAGAAGCATTGAGGTTGACTTTGCTCGCTCAAAAGACTTCACTAGGTTGTACATGACATCAAAGGCTCTTTCAAACCACGAAATCCACCATGGCCCGGCTTGCCCTTCTCTCCCTCTGTTCCAAACAGGCCTTGCGAGCCGCATATGCACACGACTCTTCATCTACAACATCCAATCGTTGCCCAACAGAACTAAGAGGTGCACGCTGTCCTAGCAGCATGGGAAGGGTTGGGATTCCTGCTTCACTTGCCAGAGGAGCAGCCCTCTGCTCCTGCCTTGCCAAACGAGCTCGCACTGCATCTCTGGTTGCTGAGGCTGCAGTTGTGAGGTCTGTGATTGGACTGGAAGCTTCGGCCTCTGCTTGCAATCGACCTCCAAGAAGACGAGTAGCATTCCCAACCCAACCCCCATTCGCAAAGTGGACGGAGCGAGCTGGAACTTTGGGAGTGCGCTTTACCACCTTTTCCACATCTTCAGGAAAGAAGTTCACACGGTTCAAGGAAGCAAGTGGACTGATGCCAAATGGGCTCATTGGTGTCTTCGGAGTTTTGGGAGTCTTCGGTGTGCGCAAGGCCTTTGGGGAAGGCGCATGCGACACAATACTCTCGAAGCTCTGGGAAGCCTTTGCCAAGAAGCGCATGGAGATTGCCATGGCTACCTAGAAGTTGGGGCAAGCGAAGTACTGTGTTTGAAATGCTTCTTTCAGATCCACTTCGGAAAGAAGTGTCCCCGCGACAGAGCCAAACATTGACGCAGGAAGCGTTCGTGCAATCCACAACTTCACCAAGTAGCATGTGGAGCCTTCATAAATGTCAAAGGCACTTCATTACATTTAGAAAAGACTGCCGTATACCGTATACCGGAACATGTTATATAAACACAATCTGCTCACTTCAACCAAGCCGCCAAAAGCAAGCAAGATCCATTTACCAATCAATGCAATAAATGATAGCTGATAGTGATCTTATGTGATCTTCACGTCACCCTCATGGAAAACCATGCCAAAGCTTTTTGGAAAAATCGATTTCAGGTTCAGAAGTTCGAAGTGGGAGCGACAGGCTGACACCAGTTGAATGTGGCTCTGCACAACTCTAGTCTCAGCCCTAAGCAGCGCATCGGAATGCTAAAGCTCCATCTGTACAAGATCATAAATGTAGATAAGAAGCATTGAGGTTGACTTTGCTCGCTCAAAAGACTTCACTAGGCTGTACATGACATCAAAGGCTCTTTCAAACCACGAAATCCACCATGGCCCGGCTTGCCCTTCTCTCCCTCTGTTCCAAACAGGCCTTGCGAGCCGCATATGCACACGACTCTTCATCCACAACATCCAATCGTTGCCCAACAGAACTAAGAGGTGCACGCTGTCCTAGCAGCATGGGAAGGGTTGGGATTCCTGCTTCACTTGCCAGAGGAGCAGCCCTCTGCTCCTGCCTTGCCAAACGAGCTCGCACTGCATCTCTGGTTGCTGAGGCTGCAGTTGTGAGGTCTGTGATTGGACTGGAAGCTTCGGCCTCTGCTTGCAATCGACCTCCAAGAAGACGAGTAGCATTCCCAACCCAACCCCCATTCGCAAAGTGGACGGAGCGAGCTGGAACTTTGGGAGTGCGCTTTACCACCTTTTCCACATCTTCAGGAAAGAAGTTCACACGGTTCAAGGAAGCAAGTGGACTGATGCCAAATGGGCTCATTGGTGTCTTCGGAGTTTTGGGAGTCTTCGGTGTGCGCAAGGCCTTTGGGGAAGGCGCATGCGACACAATACTCTCGAAGCTCTGGGAAGCCTTTGCCAAGAAGCGCATGGAGATTGCCATGGCTACCTAGAAGTTGGGGCAAGCGAAGTACTGTGTTTGAAATGCTTCTTTCAGATCCACTTCGGAAAGAAGTGTCCCCGCGACAGAGCCAAACATTGACGCAGGAAGCGTTCGTGCAATCCACAACTTCACCAAGTAGCATGTGGAGCCTTCATAAATGTCAAAGGCACTTCATTACATTTAGAAAAGACTGCCGTATACCGTATACCGGAACATGTTATATAAACACAATCTGCTCACTTCAACCAAGCCGCCAAAAGCAAGCAAGATCCATTTACCAATCAATGCAATAAATGATAGTGATCTTATGTGATCTTCACGTCCCCCTCATGGAAAACCATGCCAAAGCTTTTTGGAAAAATCGATTTCAGGTTCAGAAGTTCGAAGTGGGAGCGACAGGCTGACACCAGCTGGATGTGGCTCTGCACAACTCTAGTCTCAGCCCTAAGCAGCGCATCGGAATGCTAAAGCTCCATCTGTACAAGATCATAAATGTAGATAAGAAGCATTGAGGTTGACTTTGCTCGCTCAAAAGACTTCACTAGGCTGTACATGACATCAAAGGCTCTTTCAAACCACGAAATCCACCATGGCCCGGCTTGCCCTTCTCTCCCTCTGTTCCAAACAGGCCTTGCGAGCCGCATATGCACACGACTCTTCATCCACAACATCCAATCGTTGCCCAACAGAACTAAGAGGTGCACGCTGTCCTAGCAGCATGGGAAGGGTTGGGATTCCTGCTTCACTTGCCAGAGGAGCAGCCCTCTGCTCCTGCCTTGCCAAACGAGCTCGCACTGCATCTCTGGTTGCTGAGGCTGCAGTTGTGAGGTCTGTGATTGGACTGGAAGCTTCGGCCTCTGCTTGCAATCGACCTCCAAGAAGACGAGTAGCATTCCCAACCCAACCCCCATTCGCAAAGTGGACGGAGCGAGCTGGAACTTTGGGAGTGCGCTTTGCCACCTTTTCCACATCTTCAGGAAAGAAGTTCACACGGTTCAAGGAAGCAAGTGGACTGATGCCAAATGGGCTCATTGGTGTCTTCGGAGTTTTGGGAGTCTTCGGTGTGCGCAAGGCCTTTGGGGAAGGCGCATGCGACACAATACTCTCGAAGCTCTGGGAAGCCTTTGCCAAGAAGCGCATGGAGATTGCCATGGCTACCTAGAAGTTGGGGCAAGCGAAGTACTGTGTTTGAAATGCTTCTTCAGATCTTGGCAAGGGCATCACACATAAACCAACATCCAGCCAGTGTTGACCCTTGCAACTCTTTTTTCTCTGGGTGAGCTTAGTGAGTTTCATTGTTCGCAAGTTGTGCTCTGCAAAGTTCATGCCAAGCATCTCCGAGCATGTTTTACAGGTTCATTTTGAGTCTCTCATGTTCACACTTGGTTAGCTCTATACCTATATCCATACAAATTACCGGGCCCGGCCCTAAATTGGATCTACCCAAGTTCCGCACAAAGAATTGCTTGCCCCATGGTTCAATGGGTGTGACCGGCGAGGCATCTGGAGGCGGCCAGAAGGGGAAGCGCGCCTTCGGAGACTGCGGCTGGGACTGAAGCTTACTTACTGGGAAATTGATGAGTCATGTGACAAAAAAAAGTATCGGACTGTGCATATACATGTTCGTAAACATACACATACATGTATATCATGCGTATATATGTATGTATCTATTTATATATACAAATATATACATATATATATATATACGTATATGTGAGCATCTGTGTGGGAACATCCCCTCGTCAGGCGACTTGGAAGTGAAATCTTCAGCCGAGTGCAAGCGATCAAACATCGAAGTACCTTTCCATCAGAGCAGCTTGATGTAAAAGACAACGTGGTAGCTCATTTCACCCAAAAGTGCACTGGTTTTCACCTGCCTGCAATTTGTGGGGGAGCTTATATACCGCCACATGCTTGTGATGCAAGAGCATGTCCTCTTGCAAGACTTTTGTGAAAGCAAGGTAAGCCATGACATGCCCGTAGAATGGGAGCATGACATGAGAGGAAAGTATGTGCGCCGCCATTCTATCTACTCTTGTGGCCTTTCTTTGGGAGGAGCGACCCCGATCGTAACAAATCAACACATCCAGCGCATCATAGTTGTTGATCCATTCCTACCCAAAGGGGTGTGTTTCAACATGTTCCAACAGTCAGACAAACGGGCCGAACCATGAGACCATCAATCCATCACAAGCTCAACCAGCCTAAGGCATGTAATATGTCTCAATGGAAAAAATCCTGGTCTGAGCCAGAGCTGCCAATGTGCCAAAGGGAAAAAATATATATTCTGAATTGACATTCCATCTAGGAATCTAGCTGATGAATCCAGTTGTAGACAGGAGTAGAAACCTTAGAAACCCCAAGCACTGGTCAACTGGCGCCTTCCACCTTCGAATGGTCAGCTTGTTCATAAAGGGCTTGTCGGCTCCCCACCTGCCACAGCTGAAGCTTTGTATCCCCCAGCAGCCCAAGCACTTCTCCCAAGTATGCCAGAGCGACCCCATGGTGGAAGCAGCGCGGCGGCGGCCAGGCAAGTTCGAAAATTTGTGGCCACTGGTTGGAGGTGCGGTATAACCATGGGATTTAAACCAAAGTAAGTTGGGATATAACCGCTGTAACTACGGTTATGTGATATATATATATATATATATATATCCAATTGCAACTGGAACTGCACCCCAAAGTAGTGATACTGGTGTAGCCCCAAAAGGGGAACCACCAAGGAATTTTCAGTCTCTCCCAGTACCCCCAGTGCAGTGCCCAAGATTACCTATATAGACTTGTGAAGGCCTGTATTGCTGAGGTCCAGAGTACAAAATGAACAAATGAGTTGAAACTGGGTTGAAACAAATCCATGGTCATAAGTTTGAGGAAACGTTTGGAATGTATTGTTTACATGGATCAAACCCAAGGGCGGTAAGCTTTGGCAGGAAATGTATCCTGCGAGCAGATAGTGGCATCTTTGTAAATCTGCCGTTTATTTTGCCAGCCAAAGCTGCCAAATCCGCATACCCCAGCCAGTCCCAAGCATCAACAGCTTCAAAAGGACACGGTGGACGCTAAGCAGGTCTGGGTCAACTTGAGAGCAGGCGGAGGCGGACGAAAGGTAGTGTAGTGGGAGAGGAGTGGTGTCAAAATGCTGCGCCCCTAAGATGATACACCAAAAACGTTTTTGCGCAGTCTAAGATGATTTTATCCAGAGCATGACTGCATGATACGGTGTCTTGTGCAGCGTGAAATGATGCACAAAAAGGGGTTTATTTAAAACCCCTTTTTAAGACCCCTTGCAGCAACTGTTATTGAGGCTGAAGCAAACCAATTATGCTGAACTACAGGGACATCTCCCGGAGAATGTGCCTCTACTGTGGCGGACCGTGACCGCGTCACCCGCGGGAATTGAACCCATGACCATTTTCGGGGGGGGGGAAATGTAAAAAAAGTTGATTCAGTGAAGTTTTCTAAACTAATATCATGGCAGTATAACAAATCAAAATTTATTCATTAAAAAAAAAAACATAACAGTCCAAAAAGTCAGTTTATATATTGTTAATTGCTTCATTTTTCTCAACAATATCAAAACATAATTACCTCATTCAATTTTTCAAAATCATAGCAGTCAAAGCATACTTACCTCATTCAATTTTTCAAAATCATAGCAGTCAAAGCATACTTACCTCATTCATTTTTTCAAAATCATAGCAGTCAAAAGCATTATTACCTTATTCATTTTACAAAATCCTATCCATCAACCGTTCCTAAATTCCTTTTACGCTTCTCTGTTTTTAAATGTCTTGAATAACATTGTGCCTTCATTGATGAATTACATACATTACAAAAGGCAACTTTATCACGATAGTTTTGTATTTGTTCCTGTTTTTTTTTCTATATTCTTCATCTTCTTTATATTTAGTTCTTCGTGTTTCATTCACTTTATCTTTATGTTTGTCATAGTTCTTTCTCTTGTATTCCAAGCATGTCTTACAAGTCTTCAATCCATCTTCAAAATTATCAACATGTGATTGAAGACTTGTAAGACATGCTTGGAATACAAGAGAAAGAACTATGACAAACATAAAGATAAAGTGAATGAAACACGAAGAACTAAATATAAAGAAGATGAAGAATATAGAAAAAAGAAACAGGAACAAATACAAAACTATCGTGATAAAGTTGCCTTTTGTAATGTATGTAATTCATCAATGAAGGCACAATGTTATTCAAGACATTTAAAAACAGAGAAGCGTAAAAGGAATTTAGGAACGGTTGATGGATAGGATTTTGTAAAATGAATAAGGTAATAATGCTTTTGACTGCTATGATTTTGAAAAAATGAATGAGGTAAGTATGCTTTGACTGCTATGATTTTGAAAAATTGACTGAGGTAAGTATGCTTTGACTGCTATGATTTTGAAAAATTGAATGAGGTAAGTATGCTTTGACCGCTATGATTTTGAAAAATTGAATGAGGTAATTATGTTTTGATATTGTTGAGAAAAATGAAGCAATTAACAATATATAAACTGACTTTTTGGACTGTTATGTTTGTTTTAATGAATAAATTTTGATTTGTTATACTGCTATGATATTAGTTTAGAAAACTTCACTGAATCAACTTTTTTTACATTTCCCCCCCCCCTATAATTGATATCTAATACATAACGGCTAGAATTCCACGTTTAGCCCGGGCTGGCCCCCCAATACCCCCTATGCTTGTGCTGAAGCACGGAGAACTCAGGTAGCTGACGCTACCTTTCGTGATAAAAGAGAACCACGCAAGTCTGAATTCATAGACCTCAGCGGATAAATCAAAGGGGTCGAGACCTGCGATGCGCAACAAAAAGAACTCAGAAAATCAATTACACCAAGTCAACAAATTCATAGGGATTCTGTGCATATCTTGGAGCCAGTCATTTGAATCACCCATCCTAAAATGCTGCTTGTCAGTTGGGAGAACCTTCTGGATGAAAATGACAAATCGTTGTAGCCACCATCCGGACTTGTTGCAGAATTAGTACCATTCCTCTTGGCAGCAAGACCTGCGATCATGACTCAAACCAGGGCGAAACTTGAAACGGGCCCTGTCCCCACCCCAGCCAACCGCCCTCTTTTTTCCGTGGGTGACACAGGTTGCCAGTTCGCACCATGCGGTGAAAACCGACGTTTGCACCGAACATCCTCCTATCTGATAGAACCTTGTCACGACTTAGAACCCTGTTTAGAAAGTCTTCGAACTGAGATCGTCCCGTGCCTTTTGACTTCTCAGGCAGCTACTACTTTGATCAAACATTATCAAACCATTAGCATTCCACTAGCAATTCTCATCATGAGACGTGGGGTCACCCACAGCTCTCACACTACAGCAAGCTTCCAGTCACATTATGCAAAAGCAAGCAGAACAATAACAAGTGACTCCAAGAAATCAATGTGTTCACAACTTGATTCAAAACACTTCGCGGGACGCAGTGCATTGGTTTCACTTCAATTCCCTTAGGTGAACTGCCGATGACCTGACCAGCCATCAAGGAGGACCGGCACCACAAGGGGCCTCGCTGGGGACACGCCCAGCTGCCATGACGATCATGACGTCGCGGTGCAGCCTTTTCTGAAAGTAGCTGTACAACTTCCTACTCCCAGCAAGATGAAAGGCGCCCTGGGGTCAATGGATGAGGCGAGAAAAATCAAGGGAGGCTTTCATAGATTTACCAGCGAAAACTCTGGGAAGTTCCTAGGTTTGTCCCCTGAAACCAAGGCTGGGATTCTTCCAAGGTGATCCGCAAAGAAAACTGAAAGAGGGCCAAGGCGGCCGAGGGCCGAGGGCCGAGGGCCGAGTGGGGTGCCATTTTCCAACCATGATCCGTGGTATTTCTCTGTGAATTGATAGCTACAAATCGCCTTTTACTTTCACCGTGTTCATCCGACAGAAAAGAATGGCTCAACTTATTCACTGGAAAAAAAAATATGCAGACAGCCCAGGGATGTGAACTGTGTGGAACAGTGTAAAACTGTGTGGAAGAACTGCGGACTGAGTAGAGTGACCATCCTTCCATTGGCCTTCACTTTGCCGGGGAAAGGGCTGGCCGGCTGGAGACCTTCTGAGGTTTGGCCCATCTTGGATGAGGCCAACTAAGTGTCGTCATGCGCTGCACATCTGACTCTCCCTTTTTGGTGCATTTCGACATAGAAATCTGTGAGAATGTAAGCTAGTCAATGAGGATGTGGATGTGTATCATCCAGATCATGACAAGTTCCGTGAATGTATAACCCTAACCAAAAGAACATGATGGGTTTCCGTACCCATGGACCTTCTGTATTCACATGTCATGCCATAGCTGAAAAGCCGCCTCAACGTGCTGCCGAAACTCCTGAGATGCCAAAAAAGGGAAAGATCTTCTACACGGAAATCTTTGGAAACGCCTAGGCCTAGCCGGAGCTATTTTTCGGAAAGGTTTGCAGATTGTTCTTAATCTTTTTCGGGATGCCCATGTCCTACTGAAAAATCATCCATCTGCCTGACTTTACAACTTAGCAACGGGGAGGTCATCATCGCAACTAGGAATCACCTTCGGCACCCGGGGGGCCCAGTTTACAATTTCTAACTTGGTGTATCGGTTAACTATGGTTTATGGTGTATACATATATACATATACATATATATCTATATAGCGACCTCCAAAAAAAATGTAGAAAAACAGAATCGAATTCAAATCGCAAATCTTTTTTCCTGTTCCATTTTTTGGGGGGTGCTATTGAATATCTAGAGGGCCCCATCTTGCAGCTCCTGAAATCGAAATGTCCACAGGATCTCGCCGCAGTGGCTGGGAGTTGGTTCGGCTGAGTCCTTAGTCCAAGATGTCTGCATTTCTATGAGTGGTGTATGTCTGTATAGACATACATGTCTATGTATCATTATATATCTATGTATATATATGTGTGTGTGTACGTACATGCAGTTGCATTGTAGACACTGGAACTTTGGATTCCACCCGAATCTCAAAAATTCGCCACTGACACCAAGGTACTGCGAGGCGCCGGGGCTGCACCGCGATCCGGTGGCGATCTGCTTCCTCAGGAATGGGTATCATGGTTTGTCAAACATGCCCCAGTTGGTTGGTTTTGAGATGGTGTTTCTCGAAGGAAAGAAACACTGTGGTGAAATAAGGAAATCTCGAAGAAAAGAATGACAATGTAACCCAAATAGTGTTCCAGCAAATGACCAAGTCAGCATGAATCAAGATTAAGAGTTTTAACACATGGCTTACAATGATACCTGATATATTGAGTAGCACAAAAAAGGTATAATCCCATAATATCCCATATCATCATCAACCAATAGGGGTATCTTGCACAACGCACTCTCCAAGGATCGACTCTGCTGTGGTCCTGCGATCTGCGGCAGGGGCAGCGCCTCAGGTGGCGGTAGCGGTCGCACATGGAAGGTCGAGAAAGACAACGGCCACTGGCTGGGCCAGGGAACAAAATGGTTTCATGAAACCATAGACTTCACCATAAAAAACCATAGTGTTTACCATCCTTACGGCAAGTCTACGGTTTGTGTAAAGGATTAACTTCATGAAACACAATCCTTCACACAAACCATGGACTTACTTCACCACCCTTTCGGCAAGTCGACCTATGAGCTGGTCCAGCAACAGAACCATGGGGCACGACTAAGACTGCCGGATACGCGGCGAACAAGTCAAGGAAAAGTTGTTGAAATTCAAAAAGAAAAATGATTGGGCTGAGTCAACTGCATCTGGGCAAATCTCCCAACAGACTCCCCAAATGATGCCTGTAGTTTTCGATTCAAGTCCACGAAGTTTCTTATCAAGATTCCTAACATCAAACCAAGGTTGGTAACCCGAAACAAACGAAGCAATGTCTGTGTCCCAAAAGGGAATGTGTCTACCCCCAATCTGTGGTCATTTTATAGCCGAAAATGATGTTCTAAACCACTGACTTGTCCAAAATAGAGAAAAAACAACAAAAATCCAGTGCTATCGAAAATCAATCCAACCATCCAACCATCCAACCATCAGTTCCTCATAAAATGGCCGTAAATCCAACCCTAGCACCTTCGATCCGCTGATGATCGCTGTGAAGGGCTCCATCGCAGGCATTGAGGCGCTCATGACGTTCCCTTTGGTCAAGCGCTTGGAGCCTGTGTCGTTCAGAGATCGGGGGTCCGAACATGGGCACTAGATTCGCCCAAAAATTGTCATTTTCTACCATGAAAAATCATGAGGTTGGATTTGTATTTGTCCAAACACATTACATTGTGAACAGAGAATTTGGGCTCTTAAATCTGATGAACACTCCTGAGCACTGATCAGCACCTTTTCACTCAGTCAGCTCGAAGGTAGCTGAAAGCACTAAAATGGCTGCAGCACATATACAAACATATATGCTACATGTGACATAGTCTACACTGTACACATATCTGATCACGCCTCCCGAGCCTGTTTAAAAACGGCGCTCCCGTCCAATTATTTGAACTAGGCGAGTTTTGATATGTACAGCTACTCATAGCCACGCTCAAGCCATCTATGCTCTCAGTGTCAGGTGATGCTCACCTTCCAGAAAGTGAAAATTCATATTTCGCAAGGCTTTATTCATTTTCTCTTCTATGACAGGTTTCGTCAAGACGTCGGCAAGCATATCGCCAGTGTCGACCTTCTTCAGCCGAAAATAGCGCTTGGCAACGCGGTCTTGTACCCAATGGTATTGAGTATCCACGTGCTTGGCCTTGCCTAGTCCTCTGCGAGAACCCATTGCTATTCCTGCACTTGCGTCCATGAAAACTTCACTCTCGGGTTGCAAACCCCAGTCTTTGGCGGTTGAAACTTCTCCCAGCAAATTGCTGGCACCGCTCACAAGAGCGTAATACTCACTCTCTCCAGACGAAAGACTGACAACTCCTTGTCCTTTAGAATAAGTCTTGATACAACAACCTCCGGCCATCAGGACGCCTCCTGACACGCTCTTCCTCGTCTTCACGCAACCAGCGTGGTCAGCATCAGACCACATCACAAATGGACTGAGTTTGCTCTGATGAGGAAAGAATTGTGCCATGCGTGGTCGATACCTTAGGTATCGTGCAACTCGTTTGAGCATAAGCATGTGGCTGGTAGTTGGTCGTTGTAGCCCTTGTGCTAAAGATCTTGTCGCTACTTGCAGATCTGGTCGATCTTGTGCCAAATAAGCTGCTCGCATTGCAACTGATCTGTACTGGGTTGCTTCTTCATCATTGAGAAAAACAGTGGCGTTCTTGAGGTCTTCCACTGAACCCTTGGCAAGTGGTGTCTTGACTTTGGCCCCTCGGGGACCATCTCCGAGTAAATCAATCACCAACTCTGCATGACGTGCATCTGGTTCCCACCAAATTCCATTCTCCTTCCATGTGATAATTCTGTTCAGGACTCTGATGTCCTGGATGGTGTTTGGTGTTCCTGGTGGTCCTAAAATACCACGTTCCACACATTTCCACTTCTTCGACAGCTCTTCATGAAGCCATTTGATGTTGTCAAATGTTCCGGCTGTTGTAAAATCATCTCCATGTACAACAGTTCTGAGGTCTCGGCCTGCATGGTAGTAAATGCATGGATTGCTTTTTCCTTGCTTGAAACCTAAGGCTAACATAACCTTCTGTATTTGCAACTCCCAGTTGAGAGGTGCGTCTCTGGTTCCATACAAAGACTTGAGCAATCTTCCTACCACATCTTCTCCAGGCTTCTTTGCTTCTGCAGGAAGTTCCACATAGATCTCACGCGTCGCATCTGAGTAAAAGTGGGCGCGTTTCACATCCAAAAATCCTAGAAGTCTACGCTTGCGATAGGCTTCCTTGACAGCTTTTCCAGCGTCTGGCAACTGAAACGTGACGGCTATTGTAACTAGCATCTTCAAAGCCGACAAACTGGGCATAGCTGCGAAGAACTCATCAAAACCTGAGCCCTTCTTGACTTCTTGAGCTACTAACCTACTTCTATAAAGTGGATTCTCTTCATCCTGCTTGTTGACATCTACCCATCGTGTTCCAATGGTGCGTACCCCTTTGGGCATCTTGTGTCTGGGAATCTTTTCCCAAACTGGAAAACTTTCGATGATTTCGACCTCATCTTTTCTGGCTTGTTCTACACCTTTGCTGTCTACAATCTTTCCACTGATATCATCGTAATAATCCCATGTGGCTGCTTCATCTTCCAGTTCTGGTGGAAGAGGAATTGTCTCTTCACAAACTGGCTCTTCTTCACCTTCAATGGACTGAAGGTACTTCTCCCGATCTTCCATGATCAGGTTCATAAGACATTGGTCTATATCATCCATGTCTTCTGGTCTCTCATTCTCAGGTGGCCGTTTGGTGCCCTTAGACGCCTGAGCTGAAGCAGCTCGGCTGTCCTTGGACTTTGACGTTTCGCCTCCTGAGTCTGCAGGTCTTTTCCGACCTTTGGTTGGAGACATTTCCAACCTTTTGTGTGCTCTTTCTTCTTGCTCGCCTCCTGCCCTCTTGGCTGAGGCTGTGCTTGCGCTTGCGCTTTCTGCAGGTGGATCTGCAGCTTGTCCGGTAGCAGGACTCTGCCTCGCGATAGCAGGTCCAGCTGTTGGCAAACTTGGAGCAGATTCCCCTGCGGCTGAGTACCACAGTTCAGTGACGATATCTGCGTCATCAATCAAAGGCGCGTTGATGACTTCATCTCCTAAACTAGGATCCATTGGTTCAGACTTGATAATGTTTCCTGTTTTGAAATCTCTGGTGACTCTCCACCAGACATTATCCCAACTGGGACCTTCTGGCATAGTACCCTTGAGATACCTTGCATTCTTGTCAAGGCGCGCAAACACCTTAAAACCGTGAGGAACTTCTTGTGGTTTCTCACTTGAATACCCATAAAGAATCTTTGTGCCTTCTTCGGACACTTCTTGTTTCTGACCAGTGATTTCAGAATCAACCTTGGCCGTATGTTGGGCTACTCTCAGGTTGCCCTCTTCTGCTTGAAGCAGACGTTCCATCCTTTCTCTGCAGGCTGGAGTGTGATGAACTCCAGTGCCTCTTTTGCCAATTCTAGTGGCATCACAGGCGACACAACCAGCGGTGTAGCCATACTTGTCCAAATGACGTTTGGTGATGTAAAGTCGTCTTGTCGACTTCTTTGGTGGCTCAACTGGCACTGATGGCGCCAGTGGCTGCTGATCTCCCTCAACAATCTGAGGAAGCAAAATGTCATCTCTTTTTGATGCCTGGGGATCCCAGGGAACCCCAGTGACTGACATCAAAGTTTCGGCATCATATCTGTCGTCAGCACTCTTGCGTCGAATGCTTTGCACAGTGAAAACACCTGATGCATTTCCCACTATCTTCTCAGTGGTATTGTCTTTGACTCCCAAGAAAACTCCTTGGTGCCATCTTTGTTCAAACTTGTGACCTCTTTTGAGGAATTCAATTGTTTCCCCAAATGGTGGTAATGACACTCTCCACTCACGACCACGGTGTCTAGAGTACGGTGTCTTCCCATCTTTGACTTCCAATGATCTGTGAAACAAATTGTAAGTGGTGCTAGCATGTTCAACCAACCATGTCAAAACTGGGTGGTCGTCTGGCACCTTTCTTCCATAGCTTGTCTCCAAGGCACTTCTGAGTGTCCTGGATTGAGATTCAATAGCTTGAACTGCTCTTTCAATTTCCCCTTTGGATTCTGAGACTCCTTTGGGAACTTTTTCCAAAACCAACTGTTTGTCAAAACCATTCTTGGCTGCCTCAACTACGGAGTTGAGTGCAGGCTCTGGGTCATACCTCATGACCATCTTGGGGTACCCAAACTTCTTAAGGTCATTCAAAAGACACTTAGATCCAATAGGACCTTGGGTAACTCCCTTGTACGGCAAAACGTGTGCGTAGGTCAACTTGGACCATCGATCATGTACTATCAAAACTGGTGCATGCTTTTTCTGCACTTCTTCTGTGATGACAGTGTCATCCACTGAATTCATGAAACAATAGTCAGCTGAGATCACAGGAACTGTTTCATCTGAATGATCTACTTTGACATGTCTCATTGCCTTTGCCTTACCTCGAATGCAATGTTCACACCAACTCCTAAAAGGATAATGGCTGACAAAATGCTCTTCTTTTTCTCTCTGCGTCGGCGCTGCTGCAGTTGGTAGCGCTTGAGAACCTAGCTTACTACTGCCCGGTTCATCATCTCCACTACCTGCGCTTTCTGTGGTCTCCACAGGACTTACGCCTTCAACCCTTCTGTGGGCTGCCCATGAAAATCCATGGCTATCTTGAAAACACCTCCAGTCATGGTGACTGGAACCTTCTTGGCTCCCCTTTGCAGAAACGATCCATTGGGGCCGAAGGTTACTGTCCAGCCTTTCTCAACCAGCTTGGACACAGACAGCAATGGCTTTGCCACATCCATTGCCCGGAACTGTCCCACACCTTTGACTTGTGGGCCTCCTTTCTCACCCATGGTCACCATAGGGTTGCACACCCCATGCACCTGGACTGGCTGCCCTGATGCGTTGGTGAACGGCTTCTCATCCACAGGTGTCATAGCCAACTCCAATGACTGCGCCAATTCCTTGGGTAGGCAACTGGTTGCTGCCCCTGAGTCAACGGTGGCCCAGACAATGGTATCCACCTGAGATGCCAAACTTCCCAGGAAGTCAAGGTTGGAGTCTGATCGAACTCCTCCTCCTGGTGAGTGCTCCCTGGGCTTGGGAGATGGCCTTTTCTCTTCTTTTCTTTTTGGCTTTTCTTTCCATGTAGTTGGCTGCATCACGCACCGTCTTCTCCAGGAATCTCTTGGTGCCCATGCTGAACTTTCCCCTGCCCTTGGACGCCTGGGCTGAATCAGCCCGGCTGTCCTCAGGCGCTCTCGATGGGGATTTGGACTTCAGCTCGATGGGTGCTCTGGGTGCCTCTTCTTCTTCTTTTCTTCTTTCTCTTTCTCCTCGACCTTCTCTTTCTCCCCTGGCCTCTTGGGGATCTTCTTCACCTCGGGCTTCACTTCATCTTTGCCCTTGTGCCTGAAGCGCTCGTAGTGCTCCTCAAAGCTTTGCTTGCGCTTCTTCCTTTCTTCATCCTTGGCAATCTCTTGGCGCCTCTTCTCATCTTTGGCTTCTGCATCATCCATGGGGCGCTTCTGGGATGATTCTCCTTCTTCTCGTGCCTCTCTCTCTGCCTTTACCCGACGATGTTCTTTCTTCCAAAACTCCAGGGCATACTGAGGATAGCATTGCTTGTTCTCCACATGTTGCCAAAAGCTTGCAACGCTCATGGAGTTGAGTGCCTTTCCACATGACTGGCACTTCACATAGGGATACCCTTTGTTGGAGACAGTTTTGCACTTCTCATGCAACTCCTTGAATGGAATGGGTCTTCGAAAGGAATTCTGCCAATGCTCGACCACATCCTCCATGCCTGGTGCTGGCTCCTGGTTGTAGGGCAAATCGTCTGGATCTGTCTCATCAGAAGATCCTAGGTCAAGAACTTCACCATAGGCTTTCTCGTAGGCTTCCTTCAAGACGTTGTCCAACTTGCTGAGGACTTCAGGATCGGTTTTCAGCTTTTCAAGTCTGCTGACAAACTCATATCCTTCAGAGGAAATGCTCTCCTCAGAGGAAATCTCACACTTGTCATGGATCCATTGTGGGATCTCATCCTTGCTCATCTCTTTCATCTTCTCCTTATTGGCCTTCTTCCTTGCTTCATCTGCTCTTCGTCTTTCAGACCTGTGATGTCCTCCTCTATGGCGCTTGGGTTCCAGCTTTCTTGCTTTGGGAGGTTCAGGAAGATCTCCCATGTCATCCTGGTCCCACTTGTCGGGGTTGGCCTGTCCAAAGGTGGCCAACTCATAGCGCTTGAAGCTGGATGCTCTTTGTCCAGCAGTGGCTGCTCGATGACTGGCAGCTCTCTGCCTGTCCTTCTCCTTCTTCTTGGCAGCTCTTGGATGTACCCCAGCATCAAGGTCGGCTTGCATCCGACGAGAGGGTGCAGCCGGTGCTGAAGCAGCACGGCCTTCTGCCCTCACTTTGGCCATTGCCTCTTTGGCCTCTTTCTGATGCTGGGCTGCCTCTTTCTTCAACTTGTCCAGGGTTTCTTGGCGTTCCTTAAGAGCTTGATTTGCTTGACGCCCTTTGTCCTGAGCTTCTTTGACAGCGCTCTCAGCCTGAGCAATCATCTTGCCAAACAGCTCCTTGTTAGACCCAGAAGCTGATGCCAAAGCGCTCTGAGCCATGACGATAGCGCTCCTGGTCACAGTGCTCCTTGAAGGTGCTTGAAGGTTTGCTCGTCTTGGGCTTCGACCACGACGAGAAGATTCATCTCGAGCTTCAGACTTGGGTGGCATAGTGTCTTCCAAGGCAAACAGCGCAGTGATCTCTGGTTCAGGTTGATCACCAGATGAGGCTGCAGGTTGTTGCTCTTGAGCCCAAGTGTCAGACTCAACATTAGAAACTTTACGACCTTTGCTTTGATCCCCTTTTCCTTTACCTTTGTCTTGACCTTTCTTACCTTTGCCTTTGCTCTTGGAGTCATTGGTGTTTTGTTTATACCAAGACTGCTGATTCCAAGACTGATTGTTCCAAGAACCCTTGTGGTATGAATTGTTTGAACAAGACGAAGACTGACTCTTTCCTTTGTCTTTACCTTTGGACTTACCTTTGCCTTTCCCTTTATCATGTTTTCCTTTTCCCTTACCCTTAGCAAGGGAATCCACATCCATGGGAACGGCTCCTGATTTTGCTTCTTTCCTGGTCTCGACATTCTCGAGATAGGCCAAAACTTCAGCTTTCACCTGGTCATACGTGGTCAATCTCGAAGCCTGCAAGTCCAAATGATCTTGCAACTTGTTGGGACACATCTGCTGCAAGCAACTCCTGCAGATGTCATCTTCAAGTGGTTTCTTTCTCCTGTCTTCGTACTTTCTTTTCAAGTTCTCCCAACTCTCAAGCCCTTCTCGAAGCTTATCAAGACTGCATTGACTTGGATGCAGAACCTTTTTCAACAAGGCTGAATTGGCTTGAGGATTTTGAGGATCATATTTGCACAACAGTCGTCTCATGGCTTCTAGGCCAAAGTGGCTACCACGAGATGTGTTCTTGACAATTTCCAACGCTTCTCCCTCAGTCAATGATATGAGGGCTTGTCTAGCCTGAGCTGAAACTAGCTCGGCGCCTTCATCAAAGTCTACTTCTAGACTTGACTCAGTGATCTCTTTGTCACACTGAGATTCAACTTGTGCCACAATCTTCACAGCATTCTTGTGGCAACTTTCAACCCATGTCTTAAACTTGTACCACCAACTATCCCAAGTGCCTGATGCTCCATGAACTTATCAGGTTTGGGTATGCCTTTCAACTCTGATCTGTCTTTGTACTCAACAGACCTCTCAACATTTCTGTTGATCTGTAGCTGCTGGTTCATAGCCTCGGTCATTGCCTGATTCAACTGCGCCTGACCCTGAGTCAATTGGGCCATCATCTGCATAACCATCTGGGACATGTTGGGACCGTTGGTCTGTCCTTGTGCTGGTGCTGGTGGAGTGCCTGGTTGCTGAGGTGGCTGCTGTTGCTGAGCCATCCTTAGTCGTTCTTCAGGTGCTTTGAGACCTGATTCAAGAGAACCCTTGGATACTGTTGGAGATGCACTCCCAGGTTATGGAAGTACCTTTGGAGTTTCCTGATTTTCAGGAGCTTGAGTGTCAACCTTTTCCAGTTGGCACTGGGTAGGCGCGCCAGAGCTGATGCAGCTCGGCGTTGACACCTACACATTCACAGCTGGGTATCAGAACCTCAGCTCCGCTACCATGAACAGAGAATTTGGGCTCTTAAATCTGATGAACACTCCTGAGCACTGATCAGCACCTTTTCACTCAGTCAGCTCGAAGGTAGCTGAAAGCACTAAAATGGCTGCAGCACATATACAAACATATATGCTACATGTGACATAGTCTACACTGTACACATATCTGATCAGATTTGTATTTGTCCAAACACATTACATTGTAGTATAGTTCCACTAATTTATATATATATATGTTGATGTGACCACGCCAGGGACATTTATGCCCGAGATCAAAAGGGTGCGCATAGGGATGCGCAACTGCTGCTCCGAGGTTTGCTACCAACATTGGTAGCGGAGCAGGTAAAACACCTGACTCCTGCTGGCTAGGTAGCCAGTGTCCGCAGGCTAGGAAGCTTGCTTGATTGTGACCACGCCATGGCTGAGCTGGGAAGTTCTACAAAGTATTTCTCTGGCGACAACTGTGACTACCGTGAGTATCGCAGGTGGAAGCAATGGGCGCAGAACCGCATGCTCACAATGGACAAGCTTCCGAAGGAAGCCAGAGGGTCATTTGTGTGGACCCTGTTACAGGGAAAGGCGTTGGAGGTGGTGGAACACTTGACGCCTGAGCAGTATCAGATCGATGGTGGTGAAAAGGTGCTGTTCAACCTTTTGGACAAGCGCTGGCCAGAGATAGACAAATCTGCTGAGCTTGGGGAGAACATCAATAAGGTGTTCACCATCCGAGCAAATGAGGGTGAAACGCTCAGAGAGTGGTGCGCCCGTGCCTCCGAGTGCTTTGACAGTTGCAATAGAAAATCTGGGGTTCAGTTTCCAGAAGAAGCAAAAGGATGGATTCTTCTGAACTGTGGCGGCCTTACGGCCGAACAACGGGCTGTTGTGCTGGCGAGAGCCCAAGGGAGCTTGAAGCTCGAGGATATCTCCCAGTCAATGCGGTCATGTTTTCCAGACTATGTGGTACCCAAACGAAGGGTCGCAGCTGTCAACATCGTCGAGGAGGACATCAATGAGGTGCATCATGCAAACCCAGGGGATCCGATCCCTGGGGGCTTCGATGATGTAGAAGTTTTTCTTTCTGAGTATGGTTTGAATCCCGGCGAAGATGAAGATCCAAATGAAGTGGCCTTTGATGAGGGTGAAGTAGCCGAAGTTCTTGCTTCGACCTGGAAAGAGAAACGACAGGAGCTGAACAAACTCCAGAAAGGTCGAAAGTTTGAGCAAGCCTCGGATGTCCGTCGGTCTTTCAGGGTACAAGTTGAAGAACTCAAAAGACGGACAAGATGCAGAAAGTGCGGAAAGATAGGTCATTGGCAGAAGGAATGTCGTTCCCAGGGAACGGCTGCAGCGTCGTCGTCTTCGGCAACGGGATCTCATGCTGGATCCCAACGAACTGGTGCAGGGGTAGTGGAAAACGTGGAGCACTTCATTTGTGTAGCCAGCCCCATGTCGTCTGGCCCGGATGCAATGATTGCACAACTGCTGGAGAAGCGTCAGCAGGTGAAGGATGATCACACTGAGGTCTGCCTGGTGTCAAGTCCTGGTTTTGCAGTGCTGGACAGTGGATGTGGGAAGACCATTATCGGGTCTGAGACTTTGGCTGGATTCAAAAAGATTCTCTCTGCAAAGGGAATTGTGGTGCCTCCAGAGTTTTCTGAATCAAATACCTTCAAGTATGGGAACGGTGAGACTGAAGTTTCCAATCGTATGGTCAAACTGCCCATCTGTTTAGCTGGCCGACGTGGCTCCATTCATGCTGCAGTGGTGAAAGGACAAGCCCCCCTGCTGATGTCGCGAGTCGCCTTGAAATCATTGGAAGCTGAGATGAATTTTGGGAAAGATCAATTGATTGTTTTCACTGACCGTGTATCGGTTCCTTTGACTGTGAACAGTGCTGGACAGTATACAGTGAACGTCTCCAACTTTGCCAAGATTTCAGAGTCAGCCGTGAATGATGATGACGAGAGCGACCTGCCAATGCTGCCTGAGCCCAGTCCTGCCGAGACCACTCCATGTGACTCGATTTCCATCAGTAAGCCAAAAGGGGGTAAACGTAAGGATTATTGGGAAGTTAGACCTGTTGATAGGGTAGTGATTAGGCACCATCTCCGTCCCCGTCGGTCTAAATTTAGTCCAAGCCTTGCACAGTGCCCTGTTTCCGTAGAACAGCTTACTGCCAATAGAGTCACCCAGATTCTAGATGCATCAGGTGAGGTTCAACAGTTTTGTGACCAGTGGACGATCGGTGGTCATGCACATGAAGTCATGCTCACACAACCATGGGTAGGTTCAACCGTGTTTCAACTTCATGAAGATGTTGTTTTACCACCGGGTCTCGCGCATGCAAATGAGGCCCTGCTGAGCCAATGGACCAATAAGCAACATCGCCACCTGATGTCGCAGCTGTGCACTGAGGTACTGGCAGTTGATTCCCCTGGCAAGAATGGTTATGATGTGGTTGAAGTGTTTTCTCCCCCTAGATTTGCGCTAGAAGGGACCAAGAGAGGGTTGAAATGTCTTTCAGCAGACCTTTGCACCCAGTGGGATTTCCGCCGTGCCAGTGACCGAAAGCGCATGCATGAAATTGTTCAACAAGGGGTTGGCCTGCTAGTGCTCTGCCCACCTTGCACTTGGGCTGGAGGCTGGTTTCACTTAAATAAACACTATATGGACCCCAAAGAAATCAGTGAAAAGGAAGTGCTGACCAAGTTGTTTGTCCAGTTTTGTTGTTCACTGATTGAAGAGCAATTGAAACGGGGTGGCCGAGTCATGTTTGAGCATCCAAAGGGTTCAATGGTTTGGGATTTCCCATGCATGCAAGCACTCATGAAGAAGTTATGGACGCTTGACCTTCACATGTGTTGTTATGGAATGCAAGTGCCGCAGGGCAATCTCATTCGCAAGTCGACCCGCCTGTTGGTGTCACACCAAAATATGCTCACTCTCAGCCGGAAGTGCCCGGGTGATGCCAATCCGAAGCATCGTCAGCATCAAGTGGTTGCTGGTAGCCATCCAAAAGTTGGATCGATCAGTAGGTTTGCTGGCCAATATCCACAGGCCTTTGTTAAAGCTGTGTTGAACACTGAGCCGAAGTTTCGCACGACACCAGTGTTGACGGTGCACCATGAGACGTCTGCAGAATGTCTGGCTGCCTCTCGAGTCCAGGATCTTGATGTGGAAAATGAACAACATCTGAAAGCTAGCTTGCGGAAGTTGCATGCCAACTTAGGTCACCCTAGCAATAATCATTTGGTTAGGATCCTGAAACATGGAGGTGCCAGTGACGCTGCAATCAAAGCTGCTCGCGAGTTTTCCTGCGACTTGTGCCGTGCCAATACCAAGCCGAAGATTTCCTTGCCAGCTCAGGTGCATCGAGTGTCAGACTTCAACGCTCTGGTAGGTTTGGACATCAAGTATCTCCCAGGTTGGAAGGTTAATCAACGTGTCCCAGCCTTGAACATAGTGGATTATGCCAGTAGTTTCCAGTTGATGGTTCCCTTGCCTGCCCAAGAAACCTCTGATGTGATTCGACAGGTGTTCCAAGAACGATGGACCAGTTGGGCTGGAGTTCCTAGAGAAGTCATTGTTGACCCTGCCCGTACGAATGTCGGTGACGCTTTAACTGTGCCACTTGAGCTTGCTGGAACGGCGATCCGTATTACTGCGGCAGACGCCCATTGGCAACTTGGAAAAACAGAAGTGCATGGTGGCTGGTTTAGCAGGGTTCTAGAAAAGGTTCTGTTGGATGTGTCGCCCAAAGATCACTCAGAATGGATGGAATGTGTTCACGCAGCCCACTGCAAGAATCAACTCATTCAGGTTTATGGCATGACACCGTCTCAATTTGTCTTTGGTCAAAATCCCAGGGTTCCTGAGAACTTACTTGATGAGCCAGTCGAAGTGGTGCCTGCCACAGCCTCACTGTACAGTGCGCGAATTGCACGTCAAGTTGCAATCCGTC
Organism: Cladocopium goreaui; assembly: GCA_947184155.2. Classification (NCBI taxonomy): domain Eukaryota; class Dinophyceae; order Suessiales; family Symbiodiniaceae; genus Cladocopium; species Cladocopium goreaui. Next base: position 105,015 of record CAMXCT020006776.1, on the reverse strand, counting down.
AGTCTGCACGGAAGTCGCTGATTGAACTCCAGGACAATCGGGCCTTGAGACTTGCATTAGCCGCCCGGCCACGAACCATCACCACGTATCAGCCTGGTACGTATGTTGCCTACTGGAGAAGCCAAAAGTGGAACAAAGGTGTCTTAGAGAATAAAGGGCGTTGGCATGGGCCAGCCGTTGTTCTTGGTGCAGTGGGTCGAAACGTGGTGATCGTTCACAAACGTCAAATCTTGAGATGTGCTCCAGAGCAAGTGAGGCCATCCACACCGGATGAGATGCAGCTGGTTGACACTCCACAAATGGAACTATTGGGGATTAAACACCTAATAGAGCGGGGGATGTTAGATAGTAGACAGTACATAGACCTTGTTCCTGAAGAATATCCATCCGCCAGTGGTGATGCACCAGAACCACTGCCTCCTGCTGAGAACTCTCAAGCGGCCAGGGAACTGCAAGACTCTCAGAATCAACCGGCACCCGAGGGTATTTTCAGTGATGTAGAGTCCCCTCCAAGTGCACCTGTGGAAGACACCGAGATGCCTGAAGCCCCTGCTGACGAAAACGTCAGGGTAGTTCCGCCGACGGAACCTGAGTTGGAATCTCATGCTGCTCCAGGTGATGGCACAAACACATATGGACCCTTGCGTAGGAAGGTGCTAGGTAAGTCAGGTCCCCAAGCCTTATACCGTCCTGCCAAGTTGAAAGAGGATGATTTTGCTGAAATCATGCGTGAAATTGTGCCTGATTTGATTGAGCAGACTTTGGCATCGGAGTCATCCCAGTCAGCACAGTTGTCAGAGACTGAGAGGAGCTCCAGTGTGAAGCGCGCCTTATCGCCTTCGGAAGTGCCTCCATCAGTGAACCCTAAGAGTCAACGATTACAGTAGATGAACCAGATCATGCACTGTGTGTTCAGCAGCAATCCAATGGGGGAGTCACGTTCGCATGCGATGAGGTCGAAGTCTTGTCTGTGGCTGTGACGTCACAACATGCCGATCTGCCGTCCGATCGTTTGGAAGATCATGAAAAGGCAGAGCTCCGTGACCTTGTAGATGCCGGAGCTACTCATGAGCAATTGGTAGCAAGTTACTTTCAGAAGAAAGCCTCCAAAGAAGTTAAGGGTACGGGTAATGAGGTAGAGTTGCAGCGTAAGATAGATGAAGCCAAATTACTCGAATGGAATACCATCCTTAGCAAGAATGCAGCCAGGTTAGTCCTAGGTCCTGAAGCCCTTGATGTTCGCTCCAAACTTGCTCACCGTATCATGGGTAGCCGATATGTCATCACCGTGAAACAAGAAGACGATGCACCGGCTCGAATCAAGGCACGTTGGTGCTTGCAGGGACATTTGGATCCTGATTTACATGCCAAGGCTCAACATGGTGATCTTCAGAGTCCTACCATTTCACAAATTGGTCGGAATTTGTTATTCCAGTTGATAGCCTCCCACAAATGGTCGTTGAAACTTGGTGACATTCGTGGTGCGTTCTTGTCTGCAGGTCAGTTGCCTAAACAATATCGACCACTGTATGCCTCCTTGCCTGCTGGGGGAATTCCGGGCGTGCCAGATGACGCCCTGATTGAAATAACTGGACATGTTTATGGACTCAATGATTCGCCATCAGCTTGGTATCGTAAGTTGGATAGTGAACTTCATGCTGCCGGTTTCGAACGTTCCAAGATTGATAGCTGCATCTATTACATGCGTGAAGATGGTAAGCTGTCAGGTGTCTATGGGATACATGTTGATGACTGTGCAACAGGGGGTTATGGAAAGAAATACGAAGATGCTTTGAACTACCTCAAACAAAAATTTGAGTTCAGAAAGTGGCGTAACCATGATGGAGATTTCTGTGGAGCACGGTATGTTCAGGACCCTGTTTCTAAAGTCATTTCCATGTCACAGCAAGCTTTCGCTCAGAAACTGAGACCATTGCACTTTTCAAGAGAACGCATGTCCAAGAGAGATGAACCGTTGAATCCAAAAGAAGTTGCGTGTTTACGTGCGATCAATGGAAGCTTGAACTGGCTGTGCACTCAGTCACGCCCAGACTTATCTGCTCAAGTGTCCTTTTCACAACAATCTTTTCCTGAACCAAAGGTTCAAGATGCTCTGAATGTGAACAATGCAGTTCGTCGCGCCAAGCAGCATTCCGATCAGAACATTGTGTTTTCAGTGATTCCTCCGGAAGAACTTTGTGTAATGATGCACTCAGATGCAGCGTTCGGAAATGCCCGTGCTGGAGCGACGCAAGCTGGATATGTGGTGAGCCTGACCAGTAAGGCCATCAATGTTGGAAAAGAATGTGCGTGGACACCGGTCTTCTGGCGTAGTTTTAAACTGCCGAGAGTAGTGAGTTCGACTTTGAGTGCCGAAGCTCAAAGCATGTCGGTAGCTTCAAGCATGTGTGAATGGACCATGCTGTTGTTGAGTGAAGCACTTGATGGTTTTCGTTGTCCTCATTCCTTTTGGCATAGCACAGGTAGAGAAGCCGTCCTGGTAACGGATTGTAAGTCTCTTTATGATCATTTGCAGTCCCCCTCAACTCCTGCCTTGGATGACAGAAGAACTTCAATTGACATCATAATCATTAAGGATAGTATCCGTAGGTTAGGTGCTCAACTGAGATGGATTCCTACCAATCGTATGCTAGCTGATGCCATGACAAAGGAAAGTCCCGAAGCGTTTGACCTGCTCCGGGCTTGCATCCGAGTCATGCGATACCAGATCAGCCCCGAAGAAAGTGTCCTGAAATGGCGAGCAAAAGAGAGAGAGCGTCGGAAGCAGTTTGCAACCAGAGCTGTGTGCTCAACCACCTCCCATGTCGATCAGCCTCTCAGTAGTCATGGGGACTGAAGCAGAGTCATAGGTATCAACATGAAGTATAGTGTTTATGCATGTTGCAATGTAACCTTGGTGACCGGTCCTGTTTAGCATTCCTTGCAGATACTCAGCCTTTTTCTACCGAGTATCAAGGGTGGCACTATCTCGCATCGTTGTTGTGTTCCGTATTTTTCGATGGCTGAAGCACCGTTGTCTCCAGCCCAGTCTGATGCTTGGGATGTGGTGAAAGATGATTGGTCTTCCTTGGATCAGTCTCAAGCTGTCATGCTGGTGACGAAGGCTCGTCGCCTTGGTCTCATGGATCAAGTGATGCTGGCGGTTTGTGAAGAAGAGCGCTTGTGTGCCCAGCTGCAGCACACGCCTGGGTCTATGAATGATTCGTCAAAGCGCCTTCGTGAAGCCACAGTGATTACCAACCTAGCCAGTGATGGTCGTGCTGGATATGGATCTCTCACGTATGCTCCTCCTCCGTGTAGCTCTTACAATGTGCCTCCTCCTTTGCCGAAGTTGTCTGGCTCTGAGGGTGCGAACCTTGCCGGTGATATCGCGCTCCCGGAGGGAGTCACCAGTATGTCAGATTGGGCATGCACTGTGGTGTCCTTTGGAAAGTACAAAGGCAAGAAGAGCTATGTTGAGATCCTCACTGATGAATCCGAAGATATGGTAGGCTACAAGAAGTACCTCTATGATCATTTCTCCCATGGCTCTCCGCAGTTGCGGGATCTCACAGCCTATTTGAAGGCATGTGGCTATGGGGTGAAGAAGATTCAACAGCCGGTGATTCCAGGCACCACCATCATCCGTGAGTTCAAGCGCTGATTTGGAGAAAAGGGAAGCCAGCCATCAAAAGAATTTTTGAAACGAAGATAGAAGGAATGTTGATGTGACCACGCCAGGGACATTTATGCCCGAGATCAAAAGGGTGCGCATAGGGATGCGCAACTGCTGCTCCGAGGTTTGCTACCAACATATATATACAGTATATACATATGATATGCAGCATATACATTATATTACCAACCATCCAATTTGGGGTACTTTATTTTCAAACAAACCCAATCATTGGCAGCCAAATCTCTGGGGAACGCTACCCATTTCAGTCAGCCGAACCCCCAGTCGACCAGTGCTTGAAGCTATGGTTGGATGTGCTCAAACAGAAAATGTGACCATCGATTCACGCAATACCCATGCAAAACGATGTACGCGTATGTGCACATATTGTGTATATATATATAAACTATACATTACATTGCATTACATTACGTTATGTTACGTTACGTTACATTACACACGTACATACACAGATACAATCACAAAATAAATATACACACCTATTCATGCTACACTACACATACACGTATATGCACACTATAGGAGTTGCACAGTCTATTGTTTTGGAGCATCACCCATCTATTGTTTCAAGCGAAATCCGGTCCATGCAAAATCCTTGTCGTCGTCATCATCATCATCATCATCATCATCAGCAGCACCACGGCTCGACGTAAGTTTGGGTTCGATGATCTTCTTACTCAAAGTTGCCAAATTTTGGGTCACAGCGTAACTTTCTGGCTTGAAATGACTTGCAGGAATGTCCCCACCATCAGGGGTTCATTCCGGTTAGCGACTGGACAAAAGACTTAGCAACAATTGGATCGCCCCATTTGGGTCACTTCCCAACCAGCATGGAACCACCTACATACATCCTTTTCTAATTCTGGTTGTTTCTTTCACTGCAAAAAAAAAAAGTCGTTGGGGCACCACCACCAGCGCGGCACCTTCCACCAGCTTGGCATCCCTGGTGCTGATGCGGCGCTGGGTCACCGGAGGCGCTGGCGGTTCCATGTTCACCGGCGAAGGGGCGGACACCACCATCACCTTCACGGGAGATGGGGAGGTGGCTGTGCTGTGATTTCTTTCTGTTGTTTTCTTTTGGTGCGTCCAAAAGCAAATATGTGTTTGGTAGAAAAATCAAGGAGATCACCATCAACATAAGGTTCCGGTGTCCAAGTGTCTAAGAGAAACAGGAAGTTGTTCAACGAAAATGAAGGTTTGAGCTATCGAAAAATTAGGAATTCGCATGCCTTTTATGAGCAGACACAGGACCCCACAAAATGAGCCAGGATCATCCTTGACGCTTCGGCAAGGGCACCTCTCTGTCGTCCAAATCCTCAGCGAAGGGTGTCCATCTCAGGTGGGCCCAAAAAGGTACTGAAAAGTGGCTCTAACAGTCCAAGAGGATTGTGATCTTTGACTACGGCCCAGCTTTGACTAAGTGCCCCAGAATTGTGTCCCGAATGCGAATGGTGTCAAAAATCCGGAACCCTCCAAAATCAACACAAAAATCCAAAGTCACAAAGGACTTTCAATAGAAACCAATCTGGTCGGTGGCTTCAACTCCACATCAGCCAACATTGCTAGTTCATTCATAATCCCAGGTATGCATAGAAAGTGCAACAAATACCAAGTTTGTCCAGAAATAGAATACTCCAATATCCAGCAGCTTTCTCATCCCCTATAACTGGCGTGAAATCCACCATTTTTGGCGGTGAATCCCATGGGTTTTTTGCCACCAGCCGAGCGCTTCGCTGGTCGAGACACCATGCTCATGGCGCTCTCCAAGGTCACCAACTTGGGCGTCTTTGGAGTCTTGCCATCCTCGACAAGCCGTCAGCAACCCCAGAATAGGAAAGATAGGATGGTTACCCTCCAGTAAATTAACATAGACCCTGGTAGTTGTTGGGGTTGGAAGATTTGTGAAACCTCTAAAAATTGGTGATAAAATCAGGGTCAACATGTTAATTTACCAGAGGGTAAAACATGTGAATGCTATTTTCAATAGCAAGCCCCCATGCCCAATTTATGTCATTGAAGATTCTCGACTCACACTCGGACCAAAAAGGATGCAAAAAGGATCAACAAATCATGTGTCCAGCACCAGCAACGACCAGCTCCCCCGCCACCTTCGCGCAAGGAGAAGGGCTTGGCGTTGCCCCCTTGGGTGTCTCCATTTTGCTCGGTGTCATCTCCCGCCTTGGACCCAACGGCTCCATCAACATCACCATCTCTGCCCAATCTGCAAAAAAAACATGTACACAAACAAAACATATCAAAAGATGTACAGGAATGTACACTTACCGTCACTTGCAGGTCATACATAATATATTTACAGTCATGTTTTTCAGCACATCAGAACTGTTTGTTTGGCGAACTGATCTGCAGCCAGCAGACCCTACAGCCGAAGCATCTGCATCAGCTGACAGCGACAGTGGCTCGAAACGTTGGAGATGGCAGTGGTGCATGTACCTCAGCTGATACGGGTATGAATCAAAATATATAATATAAATATCAAAATCTAAGATACCAATAGATACCATGTTTGTGCTGATGAAGCATTTACCCATTTGCTAATTTGGTATTATCAGGGTAGAGTAGCAGAATTTTGGACCATAACAACCATATGAAAAATGTTGAGAAGTTACAGATTTGAGAGGAAAGACCGCCATTTTGTAGATGGAAAAGACCCAGTTCCTGTCCACCTTTGCAACGAGTTCGTAAACCTTCGTGTTGCGGGGATCATATTTTACGTACAACTGCGAGTTGGATGACGGTTGAGAACACGAGTGGTAAAATGAATAGTTGGCTTCCAATGAATGTCCAATGGGCAAAGATATGATCCCAGTAAGAACAGCAACTCCTGCAAAGGGTTGGTAAGAATGTTGCGCAGCAATCAACGGGTATGTAGTGGGATGAAGTACCACCACTTACTGGTTTCATAAGTCGTTGCAGTGAATCATTGAATTACCTCTTCCAGCAACAGGGACCGCCGAAGGAGGCAAATGTTCATCCAACGATTCTGCTTATTTTTCAACCTATTGTGTATATACAAAAATCCTGTCAAGAAGGGTCAGTGTGCCCAGCCCAAAGATGCGTTAGTATCAACCCCCCTTTGACCACTACGATGCATGAGCTTTTTTGCTAAGCCACTGGTCCGCCTCACTCACAATCGCAAAGGGTTTTCTGTCCTGATGGGCTTCAAACAAAGTGAAAACAACATCGTCTGGTGGTCGAACACAGGAATCAAAAATCTATACATAGGAGTTGACACCCAGCTGAGCAGTTTCCCAGCTCGCTCCTGCGCTTGATGCGGTTGAAAGCCCACAATGTCCAGATAGATGTCTTGTCGGGCGAAGACATCTGGTTGATTGCCTGGACTTCAGCAGAATCATCCGAATTGCAAGATGCATCATGTATCTATCATATCTCGGTGTCATGATGATCAAGATATATCAAGAGTATTGCTGCTGTGACATGGAGGTCGCATGCTTCTCATAGGTGTCCTGACCCATGTCCAACATAAAGCCTAATCTTGTTGGTTTCACCCCATTTTGTGCAGGTTAAACCCATCGTAACTCGGGCTAGACGGCTAGATTTTGCGTTGAAAATCCGGCATTTTTTTGGTTCCGGCCCTCCCGAGGAACGGGAACCAGGGCCTCCTCCCTTGGGCGACAGACTTCCAGCCATGCTCCCAGCCCAGGTTTTCATCCGACCAAACCTGGGCCTTTGGCTCCTCAGCTGTGGCTCAACCAAGGCCGTAGCTGGGGATAACTCGAAAGAATAGAAGTAAATGGTAAATAAATTAATTTCAACACCGGTTGATGAAAATTCACCAGAATTCCTAGCTTGGGTGATCATCCCCAGTTGACATGTCCCCAATTTTAGTACAATTCCTGGGTCATCCCATCACCAAGGATGAGTGGATGATGAGTTTTGGGACAGGTGCCTTCATCAAAAATGCCACGGGACAGGTGCCTCAAGAGATAGTCAGTAGTTTGGCGGAAAAACAACGTTGCGCTAATTCCCTTAACACTTGTCTTAGAAATGCCAGCGTCAAAAGCGTGGTATATGAGTTCTGGCCATCTCCCTATCATTAGGAATTCCTTACAATAGGTATATTGAATTCTATGAATGGATTGACCATCCCCCAACATGGGAAAATAGACCATGTTTTGGATGTTTTGACCATGGAACATATTTTTTTTTTTGTCACTTGAAGGTATCCACTCCACCTGAGCTCCCCCAACTCGGAGGGCTGCGAGTGCGGTCGCGGGCGATCCGGAGTGCCGGACCTGTGGCCCAGTCACTGCAGGAAATTCAGCACAGTTTCCAGTGAAGCACCTGGCAGCACCTGGCAGCCTGGCAGCACCTGGGATATATCTCCTAAGCACAGCAAACAACGGTGAACATCTTTGGTGGGTCAGCCCGTGCCTCAAGTTGTATCCACATTTGGGGCAGATCATTCGGGATGGAGGCTCATCGAAGGCAAATCTCCTGGAGTGGGCCACAGGAAGACTGGCCACACGTTGTATTTACTTGTTTATTGATGCTATTCATTGATTTAATTGGCTAGTTAGTTAATTAGTTAGTCAGTCAATTAGTGAGTTAGCTAGTTAGTTTGCTAGTTTGCTAGCTTGCTAGTTAGCTAGCTGGCTAGCTAGCTAGTTAGTTAGCCCGTTTCTGGTTACAAGTTGTATACTAGTTGCTAATTACAAAATGCAATGATTGTCTTGGGTTGTTGAGCTACTGCCAACTTGATGCAAGCCCTCTGTTCGAACCTCCCCACGGCTGGCCTGATATCGATCAAGCCGTTTTGTACCAAGGCAGTCACTTGTTCTTTGGTCAAAGGCGGCCCATCATAGATGCCCAAAATACGTTCCTCAGTTGGTCAAGAACTGGCATCTGGGTCAACCAAGGCGGTTTCGATGTATAGAAATCATTGGAGATCCAAATAGGGTGGAAACATGACATGTTGAGAAACTGCCAACCAGCTTGTTCCTGGCTTGGTCCATTCCGAAGAACGCTGCGGGATTCCATGCCGGATACCCAAAAGGTTCAAGTGTTCCGCGGGATCAAGTTGACCTCTGAATCTATATCTGTCTTTTACCAGAACTGCACATCCACCCCAGGGACTTGAACAGACCCCAGGGCTTTAGAAGAAAGATCTGTGAACTTCTCAAAGCTTTTGTTGGACTCTCCCAGATGGAAACAGGAGGAACCTTCTGCTGCCATGGGTCCCAGGTTTCTTGCTGGGCATTTTTCATGTCAATGACCCATTTCTCCTGAGAAGCCAGCGCGGCGTAGCATACTCTGCCATCAGATGTTGGGAAGCTCGCTTGGGAGTGGGTCAACAAAACCTCCTCTCGGTCTGTCCCCGAACTCGCTATGATCTCAATTTTGGTTTACCTTTTCACTCGACGGAAATCCTGAGGACGCATTTTTTGGTTCAGTTGCTGATGTCAGAGGGGGACTTGTTTTCAATTTCTTCATGGAAAGAATTGCTCACTTGTTGCCTCATACCCTTCCCTGGTCACAAATTTGAAGGTGATGGCACTACTTCTGATGGTCCCCGAGTCCCCAAAGTGGTTCCTGCCAACGTCCTGAGAATGGACTAGGTTTGCTACCATCTACCCGGATCTACCCATTGAATCCATGGCTTGTGGAAAAACATCGCTGCAGTCAGTGCAGTCCCATCGCCTGGAAACGGTTGAAGCGGCGCACTGCATCTTGGTAGAGGCGGTCGAAGACATTCATGGGATGTGAAGGCATACCTGCGCCCGAGAAACCCGATGCGCAGGGATGTGCCACAATCAAGGGTGAAAAGTGCCACAATCACCATTTGGTCGGTGGGGAAAACTCCCCAGTTTGGGGACATGCGAACCAGAGTCATTCACCAGTTCCTCTTTGGGAAGAACGTCGAAGTGGCAAGACATGTTGGTTTTCGGAGGGTGAATCGGGGAATCCAACAATTCCGTATCAGCTCTAAAAATAGGCCATGCCAAAACATGGGGATTCCGTATAATCATAATCTATCCCCTAATGCCCAATGGCGATGTTTATCAGTGTGCCCCATTTTCAGACACACACCCATCGATCTGGCCAACTGTTGGCCTACTTCCAGTAGCGCTTCGTCCAAAAGACCTCAGCTGTCTGCGAGATGGACCAATGTCGAAGTCCATCCTCCAAAAGAATCATCCCCTCAACAGTTTGGAATTCCGAACTAAACCAATCCAGTACTCAACCAGGGTTTCTGGGTGGTGTGAATATTGGGGGATTGGGGGATTCACCTGCCGACAGCTGGGAAATTGTTTGCTACATGGATGGGAACATAACACATCAAATATGAAGGAAGGGAATGTTATTTTGCAGTGAGATTCATGGTAGAAAATTATATGTTGCCATCTAACCATCATACTCCACTTCTCAAAGATTTTGGCCAAGCCATGTGCCTTTGCCATAACTGCAAGCCATGGGCTGACATCGACACCCTTCTCCTGCAACTTCTTCTTGAACTCCTTGGAGGACTCTGCCAAATGTCAATCTGTGACACCCCAAATGTGGCTTCCCTTCACCATTGTTGGATGCCGATACCCATTGTTTGTTGGATTATATACAACTATAAACACCCGATATCTGGAATATATATATATATACATATACACATACATATACACACATAATAGAATATATATATATATTCTGTATACGGTTACATTACATATTCATATATATATATATTTGTAATCTTATGTGTATATAATTGTATAGGTATATATATAAATATATATGTTATAATGTACATATGCATTGTGATTTTTCTCCACTGGCAATAAGAACTTGGCCGTGGCACCTCGAACTTGCGTTTCAGCTCGTCCATGGCCTTCAGTAGGTATGAGTAAAACGAGCATGGATATACAGTGTGTACAAGTCATAGCGCCATATTTAAGCAACCAAAATGGGGATGTTATCAACCAAGAGTGGATTCTAAGCCATTCTAAGCCTCAAAAATTGGGATTCAACACAACAAATTAAACAGATCAAAAGGAGGATTTTGTGTGAAGGAAATTCAGGGTTGACCCGAAAAAGAATGGGGAAGCTTGCCAGAGAAAGAAATCGGGGAACTCACCCGCAAAAGAATGGATAAATCTCAAAATACTTGAGCCATGAAAAATACCTCTATCCCATCTCATTATACTAGTTGGTTGATAGGTTTCCCTACTATGGGCTATCATAATCCCCAGTAAACCAGGTAGTATAATCCCCTATAGCAATCAATCAACCAGGATATTTTTTAATGGCTCACTTGGACAATATGTAATGAAATCCAGCATCATCAATGATTTCTACTGAATTTACAACATATTTGCCTCATGTTTGGCAACTTCCACCCATCATCAAACCCATTGGCCACGGCCTGCTCCAGCGCTTTCCGCATGATCTTGGCTTCGTCCAAGGCATCTCGTAACTGTTTGTTCTCCTGGGGCTGGAAATCCTCGAGAACCTCCATTGGTACTATCCACTAAAATGGACGAGTTTCCAACTTAAAGGCATGCAGTATGTATGTATGTATGTATGTATGCATGCATGCATGCATGCATGCATGCATGCATGCATGCATGCATGCATGCATGGTACGTATGTATGCATGCATGCATGCATGCATGGATGTATGTACGTACGTACGTATGTATGCATGCATGCATGTATGTATGTACGTACGTATGTATGCATGCATGCATGTATGTATGTATGCATGTATGTATGCATGCATGCATGTATGTATGTATGTAGGTATGTATGTATGTAGGTGGGTAGGTAGGTAGGTAGGTAGGTAGGTCGGTCGGTAGGTTGGTAGGTGGGTGGGTGGGTGGTAGGTAGGTAGGTAGGTAGGTATATGTGTGTGTGTATGTGTCTATGTGTCTATGCGTGTATGTCTGTCTGTCTGTCGGTCGGTCGGTCGGTCGGTGGGTCAATCAGTCGGTCGGTCGGTCGGTAGGTAGGTACGTAAGGTACGTAAGGTATGTATATGTAAGGTATGTAAGGCATGTAAGGTATGTAAGGCATGTAAGGCATGTAAGGCATGTAAGGCATGCAAGGTATGTAAGGTCTGTAAGGTCTGTAAGGTCTGTAAGGTCTGTAAGGTCTGTAAGGTCTGTAAGGTCTGTAAGGTCTGTAAGGTCTGTAAGGTCTGTAAGGTATGTAAGGTATGTAAGGTATGTAAGGTATGTAACGTATGTAAGGTATGTAAGGTGTGTAAGGTGTGTAAGGTGTGTAAGGTATGTAGCTATGTAGCTATGTAGCTATGTAGCTATGCAGGCAGGCAGGCAGGCAGGTAGGCAGGTAGGCAGGTAGGCAGGTAGGCAGGTAGGCATGTAGGCATGTAGGCATGTATGGATGTATGTATGTATGTTATGTTATGTTGTGTTATGTTATGTTATGGTACGTTATGTTATGGTATGTTATGGTATCTTATGATATGTTATGGCATGATATGGTATGTTATGGTATGTTATGGTATGTTATGGTATGTTATGTTATGGTATGTTATGGTATGTTATGGTATGTTATGTTATGGTATGTATGTGTATATATATAATATATAATATCTCTGTGTGTGTGTGTGTTGAGAATTGTTGAATTTTTGTCTTTTCCAATGTCATGCTGCCATGCTTGATTACTAGGCTAAACATCACATACACGGCTTTAGATTTGCAGTTTGCCAGGTCCATCATCTTCACTTATATAGTCACACATGTCAAGGGCTGCATGATTTCCAGCCCAAATCTCAGTTTCGTCCCTTTGTGGCAGGAGCCCTGTGGTCTTCCTGCTTCAGATTTTCGTTCTCATCTTTGGTTCTTTTCAGCTTATCCCTCAGCGCCAAAGCCAAGCCAATGACCGCAGCGATGTGGCCATCCTTTACCGGTGTAATGACACGACCATAGACTAAAGCATCCGAATGGCCATGGCTCAAAAACAAGGTAAAACAAAACAGCAGAAGTGTCCATGTGTAGTCGAAAGTCAACATTACACCATCCAATCCAACTCTGGGGTTTTATAAAGTCTCAAGATGTTTTGAACCATTCCCAAAATCACAAATCATTGAGCTATACTGCAATCCTTCAAAGCCAAGCATTTTTGCCGGGTGGCTGGAGTTGTCGATCCTCCTCTGAGCTCGGTCCTGCAGCCACACTCCAAATAGGTTTTGGGTAAAGTGGGTGGATAAAGAGGTAAAATGATCTACCTGGGTTCGAGCAACCCTATATAACCAGTGAAAACAAAATTGAATTTAAATGATCTAACTATTGCGGGTTCGAGCAACCTTATATAACCAGTGAAAGCCAGCGACATGTGGGGACAAGCCATATGTATTTATATATATATATATATTATTATTATATTATATTATATTATATTATATTATATTATATATATACATGTAAATAAAATTAAACAAATATTAATGTAACCCACACACTTGACCCCTGGGCAAAAGCAAACAGCCATCACGGCCAGTCTTTCGACCGGAACCTTCACACTGGAGCGACCTTGGACGGGTTCAAAATGGAGCAGCTGGCGATTTTATGCGCTGACGGTATCTGGGCTCTCCCAACGCCTCTCATCATCAAGCTCCTGGCGGGTACCCAAGAATCAGCGACTTCCCGAAACAGATCATCGTGATCAATTTTTTTGTGCACTTGAGGGCTTCCCAACTTCAGATCTTCATACAGGAAAAAAATGATGTTCGGTTTCTACTAGCCATCATATTTCAGAGATTTGTAAATTTCTTCTTGATCAGAATATAGCAACCCCAGCAAAGACAGAAAAAATAGAATCTTTCGGAAATGTTCATGATAAATATCCAATATCCAATATCAATCATATTGGCTATCTCTGATTGGGGATTGCTAAAACCAACATTTCAATTCTTTGGAGATCCCAGGTATCACATCCATGGCCCGATCCTGGCCGGTCCTTTTTGGCATCGTCCAGCTGCTTGCGCATCTGCTCCATCTGGGCCATCAGATCTGTCGATTGCCTCCTGGGGAAACCGCATATGGCTGTGGGGATCCCAATAGCTGGATGGTTTATATTTCAAAATCCCAAAATAAAATGGATGATTTACGGAAACCTCCATATGGGGGAAAGGGTTGCACAGACTTAGTCAGGCATCAAGGTTGTATATCAAGCAATAAAGGGTCGGGAGGGGGGACGTTCGCGTGAAAAATGTAACTCGTTCATTTGGTCCGCATCATCCATTGCTAAAGCAACAAGAAACTCTAGCTATCTACCGCTAGCTTTAGTGATTATAACAACAATCATGATGATTATTAGCAGCAGGATCAAATCTGAAGTTGTTTTGGTGACAAATGAGTAATCCCTTCCCAAGAGTATTGAATATCCTCTCAAAATTCTGATTTCGTATTGGATACATTCATTTTGAGGTTTGTTGGGGGTATTGAAAATTGCAGGGATGTGTATTCCTTCTACCAACCCCCAGTCACCAGCATTGCAGAGCCTCGCAAAATCCGCAGCCTAGTCGCGGGCCAGTGTTAGTGGGTCTTCACAGGTTCTGTTTTCAGGAGTTGATGATCAAATTCACTGGGTTGGGCATGGGAATCTGCAACGTGCTGGTACCATCACCTTGCAACATGACATGTGGTACTGTAGCTAGTCCCTTTCTCACTGAAATGAAGTGGAACACACCCTGAGATCATTATGCAACTATGGACGGCTCGAGCTGATGCCGGATGCTTCGGGTCTCCAATTCTGGGACCCCAGTTCACAGCGTAAATTCCCACCCGTTGCACAAATTCGAAGTTTTCATGTCTGAAAAATCCCAATCTGTAACAGAGCAAACCACTTCTCCCGGGTGGCATTCATTTCAATCTCTATTTGGGTGTTTCTCAAATTTAGCCCAAAACAATTGATTACCATATTAAAGCTCATTTTACGGGATTTTCCATGCTTCCTCATCTCACTTTCCACACATTTTGGCATGTTTTCCCATGGGATTTTGGCCACCCCAGCCCCCCGGGTGAACCCCCAGCCCCACCTGGGTGCTCTCGGTGGCTTCGCGCGTCTTCACCTTCAATTCCTCCTTGAGCTGCGCCACTTCGGCTTCCAAGTCCTCGTTGCGCTTCATGAGCTTCGCCATGGCCTGAAAGATCTGGAACTTTCCAGAGATTAATTCTGGGAACTAACATAGCTATGGCATCTATGGAACATTTAGCTTATTTATAGATGACTTACCTATGACTTACCTATGACTTACCTATGACAAAATTGTGATGTTCACTATATTTATACAAAATCACCAGATTTAGGAGGTAAATCATCTATTAAATAGGCCATGGTCCATAGTTGTGTTGAGTTACCAGAGGGTCTGTTGGAGACAGATATGGCGATTTTTTATAGATGACTTACCTCTGAAAAATGGTGATAGCTGCCATAGCTATGTTAGTTTTCCGGAGGGTATACATATCACTGGATATATCATGGGGACATAGAATGAGATCTTGAATGGCGTATATTATATATTATATATGATATATTATATATTACATATTACATATTATATATTATATGTTATACAAATCATATATTATATGTTATATAAACTATATATCATATATTATACAAATTATATATATATATATATTATATTATACAAATTATATATTATATATTATATATTACATATTATATATTATATATTATATATTATATATTACATATTATATATTATGATATTATTATTGTATTATATTATTATATTATTATATTATTATATTATCATATTATTATATTATTATATTATTATATTATTATATTACTATATTATTATATTATTATATTATTATATTACTATATTATTATATTATTATATTATTATATTATTATATTGTTATATTATTATATTGTTATATTATTATATTATATTATTACATTATTACATTATTATATTACTATATTATTACATTATTATATTCTTATATTATTATTATGGGATACAATGGGATATTAGATGTAACCCAACAATATGTATGTATGTATATATATATACATATATATCCGCCGACCCCGGCCGACGCAAGGGGGAGCGCGTAAGGGAAGAAGATGGAAATTAGGTGGTGCTTTGCTGTTTCGGAAGCGTTTCGAAACAGTAGGCCCAGCCATAATATTGTTTAGGCGATTCTGGGGGATTCGGCCGAAACAGCTGGCCCAGCTACCGGAGATTCTGGGGGATTCGGCTGAAACAGTTGGCCCAGCTAGGATTCTCGAAGTAGGATCTAAACTAGGATCTAGATCTAGATCTAGGATTCTCTAGGATTTCAGAAGAGACGTTAGGCAGGTTTCTGTAATATTGTTTAGGCGATTCTAGGGATTCGGCCGAAACAGCTGGCCTAGCTACCGGAGATTCTGAGGGATTCGGCTGAAACGGCTGGCCCAGCTAGGATTCTCGAACTAGGATCTAAACTAGGATCTGGATCTAGATCTAGGATCTGGATCTAGATCTAGGATTCTCTAGGATTTCAGAAGGGACGTTAGGTAGTTTTCTGCCGCGATTTTTCGTTATTTTCGGCACGAAATTAGGTGGTGTTTTGCTGTTTCGGAACCGCTTCGAAACAGCAGGCCTAGCTGTAATATTGTTTAGGAGATTCTGGGGGATTCGGCCGAAGCAGCTGGCCTAGCAAGGATTCCCGAAGCCGCGATTTTTCGTTATTTTCGGCACGAAATTAGGTGGTGTTTTGCTGTTTCGGAACCGCTTCGAAACAGCAGGCCTAGCTGTAATATTGTTTAGGAGATTCTGGGGGATTCGGCCGAAGCAGCTGGCCTAGCAAGGATTCCCGAACTAGGATCTAGATCTAGATCTAGGAATCTAGGATAGATCTAGAGATCTAGATCTAGGATTCTCTAGGATTTCAGAAGGGACGTTAGGCACTTTTTTGGCGTGGTTTTGGAACTAGTTCGTCCTTCAGAGCCATGGTGTTTTCCTGCCGGGAGCTGCTTTTATGCTTTTTTCGAAGTTGTTTTCGGAAAAAGGTTGTTTTTCTAGGATTTCAGAAGGGACGTTAGGCACTTTTTGGCGTGGTTTTGGAACTAGTTCGTCCTTCAGAGCCATGGTGTTTTCCTGCCGGGAGCTGCTTTTATGTTTTTTTCGAAGTTGTTTTCCTGCGAGCGGGCGCAGGCAACAGAAATTCTCGAAAAATTTTGTTTTTCTAGGATTTCAGACGGGACGTTAGGCACTTTTTTGGCGTGGTTTTGGAACTAGTTCGTCCTTCAGAGCCATGGTGTTTTCCTGCCGGGAGCTGCTTTTTTCGAAGTTGTTTTCCTGCGAGCGGCCGCAGGCAACAGAAATTCTCGAAAAATGTTGTTTTATGTTGTTTTATGTTGTTTTTCTAAGATTTCAGAAGGGACGTTAGGCACTTTTTTGGCGTGGTTTTGGAACTAGTTCGTCCTTCAGAGCCATGGTGTTTTCCTGCCGGGAGCTGCTTTTATGTTTTTTTCGAAGTTGTTTTCCTGCGAGCGGGCGCAGGCAACAGAAATTCTCGAAAAAGGTTGTTTTTCTAGGATTTCAGACGGGACGTTAGGCACTTTTTTGGCGTGGTTTTAGAACTAGTTCGTCCTTCAGAGCCATGGTGTTTTCCTGCCGGGAGCTGCTTTTATGCTTTTTTCGAAGTTGTTTTCGGAAAAAGGTTGTTTTCTAGGATTTCAGAAGGGACGTTAGGCACTTTTTTGGCGTGGTTTTGGAACTAGTTCGTCCTTCAGAGCCATGGTGTTTTCCTGCCGGGAGCTGCTTTTTTCGCAGTTGTTTTCCTGCGAGCGGCCGCAGGCAACAGAAATTCTCGAAAAAGGTTGTTTCTCTAGGATTTCAGACGGGACGTTAGGTTGTTTTTCTAGGATGTCAGACGGGACGTTAGGTACTTTTTTGGCGTGGTTTTGGAACTAGTTCGTCCTTCAGAGCCATGGTGTTTTCCTGCCGGGAGCTGCTTTTTTCGCAGTTGTTTTCCTGCGAGCGGCCGCAGGCAATAGAAATTCTCGAAAAAGGTTGTTTTTCTAGGATTTCAGACGGGACGTTAGGCACTTTTTTGGCGTGGTTTTGGAACTAGCTCGTCCTTCTGAGCCATGGTGTTTTCCTGCCGGGAGCTGCTTTTTTCGAAGTTGTTTTCCTGCGAAAAAAGTTGTTCGTCCTTCAGAGCCATGGTGTTTTCCTGCCGGGAGCTGCTTTTATGCTTTTTTCGAAGTTGTTTTCGGAAAAAGGTTGTTTTTCTAGGATTTCAGAAGGGACGTTAGGCACTTTTTTGGCGTGGTTTTGGAACTAGTTCGTCCTTCAGAGCCATGGTGTTTTCCTGCCGGGAGCTACTTTTATGTTTTTTTCGAAGTTGTTTTCCTGCGAGCGGGCGCAGGCAACAGAAATTCTCGAAAAATGTTGTTTTTCTAGGATTTCAGACGGGACGTTAGGCACTTTTTTGGCGTGGTTTTGGAACTAGTTCGTCCTTCAGAGCCATGGTGTTTTCCTGCCGGGAGCTGCTTTTTTCGAAGTTGTTTTCCTGCGAGCGGCCGCAGGCAACAGAAATTCTCGAAAAATGTTGTTTTATGTTGTTTTATGTTGTTTTTCTATGTTGTTTTATGTTGTTTTTCTAGGATTTCAGAAGAGACGTTAGGCACTTTTTTGGCGTGGTTTTGGAACTAGTTCGTCCTTCAGAGCCATGGTGTTTTCCTGCCGGGAGCTGCTTTTATGTTTTTTTCGAAGTTGTTTTCCTGCGAGCGGGCGCAGGCAACAGAAATTCTCGAAAAAGGTTGTTTTTCTAGGATTTCAAAAGGGACGTTAGGCACTTTTTTGGCGTGGTTTTGGAACTAGTTCGTCCTTCAGAGCCATGGTGTTTTCCTGCCGGGAGCTGCTTTTTTCGAAGTTGTTTTCCTGCGAGCGGCCGCAGGCAACAGAAATTCTCGAAAAATGTTGTTTTTCTAGGATTTCAGACGGGACGTTAGGTACTTTTTTGGCGTGGTTTTGGAACTAGTTCGTCCTTCAGAGCCATGGTGTTTTCCTGCCGGGAGCTGCTTTTTGTCGCAGTTGTTTTCCTGCGAGCGGCCGCAGGCAACAGAAATTCTCGAAAAATGTTGTTTTTCTAGGTTTTCAGACGGGACGTTAGGCACTTTTTTGGCGTGGTTTTGGAACTAGCTCGTCCTTCAGAGCCATGGTGTTTTCCTGCCGGGAGCTGCTTTTTTCGAAGTTGTTTTCCTGCGAAAAAGGTTGTTTTTCTAGGATTTCAGACAGGACGTTAGGCACTTTTTTGGCGTGGTTGTGGAACTAGTTCGTCCTTCAGAGCCATTGTGTTTTCCTGCCGGGAGCTGCTTTTTTCGAAGTTGTTTTCCTGCGAGCGGCCGCAGGCAACAGAAATTCTCGAAAAATGTTGTTTTTCTAGGATTTCAGAAGGGACGTTAGGCACTTTTTTAGCGTGGTTTTGGAACTAGTTCGTCCTTCAGAGCCATGGTGTTTTCCTGCCGGGAGCTGCTTTTTTCGAAGTTGTTTTCCTGCAAGCGGCCGCAGGCAACAGAAATTCTCGAAAAAAGTTGTTTTTCTGGGATTTCAGACGGGACCGGCGGACGCAAAGGGGAGCTGCCCGCAGGCAGCAGCAGGCAGCAGGCAGCAGCAGGCAGCAGCAGACACAAGCAGACGCAGCAGCAGTAAGCGCAATGGTAGCAGTGCAGCAGCTAGCAGCACGAAAAATTGTGTTTTTCTAGGATGGCACTAATGGGTGTCAAGAACGTGGGCAAGAGCACGCAAGAGGTGCACATAGCCAGTAGCTAGCAGCCAGCGCCAGTAGCAGCCAGCAGCCAGTAGCCAGCAGCCTACCAAAAATCTAATCTAGATTTTTCTAGGATTTCAGACGACACGTTAGGCACTTTTTTGGCGTGGTTCTGGCACTCGCTCGTCCTTCAGAGCCCTGGTGTTTTCCCCCCCGGGAGGTGATTTTTTCGAAGTTGTTTTCCTGCGAGCGGCCGCAGGCAACAGAAATTCTCGAAAAAGGTTGTTTTTTCTAGGATTTCAGACGGGACGTTAGGCACTTTTTTGGCGTGGTTTTAGAACTAGTTCGTCCTTCAGAGCCATGGTGTTTTCCTGCCGGGAGCTGCTTTTATGCTTTTTTCGAAATTGTTTTCGGAAAAAGGTTGTTTTTCTAGGATTTCAGAAGGGACGTTAGGCACTTTTTTGGCGTGGTTTTGGAACTAGTTCGTCCTTCAGAGCCATGGTGTTTTCCTGCCGGGAGCTGCTTTTATGTTTTTTTCGAAGTTGTTTTCCTGCGAGCGGGCGCAGGCAACAGAAATTCTCGAAAAATGTTATTTTTCTAGGATTTCAGACGGGACGTTAGGCACTTTTTTGGCGTGGTTTTGGAACTAGTTCGTCCTTCAGAGCCATGGTGTTTTCCTGCCGGGAGCTGCTTTTATGTTTGTTGTTTTCCTGCGAGCGGCCGCAGGCAACAGAAATTCTCGAAAAAAGTTGTTTTATGTTGTTTTATGTCGTTTTTCTAGGATTTCAGAAGGGACGTTAGGCACTTTTTTGGCGTGGTTTTGGAACTAGTTCGTCCTTCAGAGCCATGGTGTTTTGCTGCCGGGATCTGCTTTTTTCGAAGTTGTTTTCCTGCGAGCGGCCGCAGGCAACAGAAATTCTCGAAAAATGTTGTTTTTCTAGGATTTCAGACGGGACGTTAGGTACTTTTTTGGCGTGGTTTTGGAACTAGTTCGTCCTTCAGAGCCATGGTGTTTTCCTGCCGGAAGCTGCTTTTTTCGCAGTTGTTTTCCTGCGAGCGGCCGCAGGCAACAGAAATTCTCGAAAAAGGTTGTTTTTCTTAGATTTCAGACGGGACGTTAGGCACTTTTTTGGCGTGGTTTTGGAACTAGCTCGTCCTTCAGAGCCATGGTGTTTTCCTGCCGGGAGCTGCTTTTTTCGCAGTTGTTTTCCTGCGAACGGCCGCAGGCAACAGAAATTCTCGAAAAATGTTGTTTTTCTAGGATTTCAGACGGGACGTTAGGCACTTTTTTGGCGTGGTTTTGGAACTAGCTCGTCCTTCAGAGCCATGGTGTTTTCCTGCCGGGAGCTGCTTTTTTCGAAGTTGTTTTCCTGCGAAAAAGGTTGTTCGTCCTTCAGAGCCATGGTGTTTTCCTGCTGGGGGCTGCTTTTATGCTTTTTTCGAAGTTGTTTTCGGAAAAAGGTTGTTTTTCTAGGATTTCAGAAGGGACGTTAGGCACTTTTTTGGCGTGGTTTTGGAACTAGTTCGTCCTTCAGAGCCATAGTGTTTTCCTGCCGGGAGCTGCTTTTATGCTTTTTTCGAAGTTGTTTTCCTGCGAGCGGGCGCAGGCAACAGAAATTCTCGAAAAATGTTGTTTTTCTAGGATTTCAGACGGGACGTTAGGCACTTTTTTGGCGTGGTTTTGGAACTAGTTCGTCCTTCAGTGCCATGGTGTTTTCCTGCCGGGGGATTTCAGACGGGACGTTAGGTACTTTTTTGGCGTGGTTTTGGAACTAGTTCGTCCTTCAGAGCCATGGTGTTTTCCTGCCGGGAGCTGCTTTTTTCGCAGTTGTTTTCCTGCGAGCGGCCGCAGGCAACAGAAATTCTCGAAAAAGGTTGTTTTTCTAGGATTTCAGACGGGACGTTAGGCACTTTTTTGGCGTGGTTTTGGAACTAGCTCGTCTTCAAAGCCATGGTGTTTTCCTGCCGGGAGCTGCTTTTTTCGAAGTTGTTTTCCTGCGAAAAAGGTTGTTTTTCTAGGATTTCAGACGGGACGTTAGGCACTTTTTTGGCGTGGTTTTGGAACTAGTTCGTCCTTCAGAGCCATTGTGTTTTCCTGCCGGGAGCTGCTTTTTTCGAAGTTGTTTTCCTGCGAGCGGCCGCAGGCAACAGAAATTCTCGAAAAAGGTTGTTTTTCTAGGATTTCAGAAGGGACGTTAGGCACTTTTTTGGCGTGGTTTTGGAACTAGTTCGTCCTTCAGAGCCATGGTGTTTTCCTGCCGGGAGCTGCTTTTTTCGAAGTTGTTTTCCTGCGAGCGGCCGCAGGCAACAGAAATTCTCGAAAAAAGTTGTTTTTCTGGGATTTCAGACGGGACCGGCCGACGCAAAGGGGAGCTGCCCGCAGGCAGCAGCAGGCAGCAGGCAGCAGCAGGCAGCAGCAGACACAAGCAGACGCAGCAGCAGTAAGCGCAATGGTAGCAGTGCAGCAGCTAGCAGCACGAAAAATTGTGTTTTTCTAGGATGGCACTAATGGGTGTCAAGAACGTGGGCAAGAGCACGCAAAAGGTGCACATATAGCCAGTAGCTAGCAGCCAGCGCCAGTAGCAGCCAGCAGCCAGTAGCCAGCAGCCTACCAAAAATCTAATCTAGATTTTTCTAGGATTTCAGACGACACGTTAGGCACTTTTTTGGCGTGGTTCTGGCACTCGCTCGTCCTTCAGAGCCCTGGTGTTTTCCCCCCCGGGAGGTGATTTTTTCGAAGTTGTTTTCCTGCGAGCGGCCGCAGGCAACAGAAATTCTCGAAAAAGGTTGTTTTTCTAGGATTTCAGACGGGACGTTAGGCACTTTTTTGGCGTGGTTTTAGAACTAGTTCGTCCTTCAGAGCCATGGTGTTTTCCTGCCGGGAGCTGCTTTTATGCTTTTTTCGAAGTTGTTTTCGGAAAAAGGTTGTTTTTCTAGGATTTCAGAAGGGACGTCAGGCACTTTTTTGGCGTGGTTTTGGAACTAGCTCGTCCTTCAGAGCCATGGTGTTTTCCTGCCGGGAGCTGCTTTTATGTTTTTTTCGAAGTTGTTTTCCTGCGAGCGGGCGCAGGCAACAGAAATTCTCGAAAAATGTTGTTTTTCTAGGATTTCAGACGGGACGTTAGGCACTTTTTTGGCGTGGTTTTGGAACTAGTTCGTCCTTCAGAGCCATGGTGTTTTCCTGCCGGGAGCTGCTTTTTTCGAAGTTGTTTTCCTGCGAGCGGCCGCAGGCAACAGAAATTCTCGAAAAAAGTTGTTTTATGTTGTTTTATGTCGTTTTTCTAGGATTTCAGAAGGGACGTTAGGCACTTTTTTGGCGTGGTTTTGGAACTAGTTCGTCCTTCAGAGCCATGGTGTTTTCCTGCCGGGAGCTGCTTTTTTCGAAGTTGTTTTCCTGCGAGCGGCCGCAGGCAACAGAAATTCTCGAAAAAGGTTGTTTTTCTAGGATTTCAGACGGGACGTTAGGTACTTTTTTGGCGTGGTTTTGGAACTAGTTCGTCCTTCAGAGCCATGGTGTTTTCCTGCCGGAAGCTGCTTTTTTCGCAGTTGTTTTCCTGCGAGCGGCCGCAGGCAACAGAAATTCTCGAAAAAGGTTGTTTTTCTTGGATTTCAGACGGGACGTTAGGCACTTTTTTGGCGTGGTTTTGGAACTAGCTCGTCCTTCAGAGCCATGGTGTTTTCCTGCCGGGAGCTGCTTTTTTCGCAGTTGTTTTCCTGCGAGCGGCCGCAGGCAACAGAAATTCTCGAAAAAGGTTGTTTTTCTAGGATTTCAGACGGGACGTTAGGCACTTTTTTGGCGTGGTTTTGGAACTAGCTCGTCCTTCAGAGCCATGGTGTTTTCCTGCCGGGAGCTGCTTTTTTCGAAGTTGTTTTCCTGCGAAAAAGGTTGTTCGTCCTTCAGAGCCATGGTGTTTTCCTGCCGGGGGCTGCTTTTATGCTTTTTTCGAAGTTGTTTTCCTGCGAAAAAGGTTGTTTTTCTAGGATTTCAGACGGGACGTTAGGCACTTTTTTGGCGTGGTTGTGGAACTAGTTCGTCCTTCAGAGCCATTGTGTTTTCCTGCCGGGAGCTGCTTTTTTCGAAGTTGTTTTCCTGCGAGCGGCCGCAGGCAACAGAAATTCTCGAAAAAGGTTGTTTTTCTAGGATTTCAGAAGGGACGTTAGGCACTTTTTTGGCGTGGTTTTGGAACTAGTTCGTCCTTCAGAGCCATGGTGTTTTCCTGCCGGGAGCTGCTTTTTTCGAAGTTGTTTTCCTGCGAGCGGCCGCAGGCAACAGAAATTCTCGAAAAAAGTTGTTTTTCTGGGATTTCAGACGGGACGTTAGGCACTTTTTTGGCGTGGTTTTTGGAACTAGATCGTCCTTCAGAGCCATGGTGTGTGCGATTTGGTAGAAGCTGTTGTAGTGCAAGCAACCGCAGGCAACACCATCGAAGTTTTTTGCCTGCTAGCAGGAGGAAAAGTAACAGCAGCAAATAGACGACCCGCGGCAGCAGCAATAACAGCAGCAGAAGCTTTTGCCGCAACAGCAGCAGGAGCAGAAAGTTTTCATGCTGAGAGCTGAAGCAGACAAGCAAGCCGGAACTGGTCGTTTGTTGTTACTGTGCATGCCATTCCGTTCGGGGGCACACGCGGCCATTGGATTGTTTGTGTTTGCTTTGGATTCGCCCAAATTCTTTGGTGCTCTGGACGCAGGTTCCACAAGTAGGGCATATGTGCGAAAAGCGCGTTGCCGGCAGCGTCGGTCGAAGAAGGCCATCCTGCACGCGAAATTGTCTCCCACATACGCGTCGGTGGTTGACATGTCCGGAAACAATTGACGTAGTAACAGATTTTTGGCAAAAAGGGCATGAGTACACATACAGCTTTTGTGGTGGTGGCTTTTGCTCCATGCCTTTTGGGATTGCAACCTCGTGTGTACCTTCTTTTTCGCTGGTCATGGTTTGGCCCGTGTGTTTTTTTCTGTATTCTGCGATCGCTTGCCATGTCTCGCGTAGCACTTGGGTTTGACGCAATTTTTTGCGAAGAGGTTCCAGTCGGCTTATGGTCGATGCAGCAGCCCGCTTGCGGAGAACTGCTTGCGCAACGACAGCGCGGCATACATTGCATATTTGTGTGCCGTTTTCGCCAGAAGGCCGCTTTCCAATGAAATCAGAAAATTGCTGCTGCGGTTTGCGTTGGTGACAGGCTGCGCACTTCCAAGAACCACGCGTTTTCGTTTGGCACTGCAAACACACTCTTCGCGTAGGCTTCCTAGCCATCCACGCTGAGGCGCCGAAGTATTCTTTCGTTTGTTTGCTTTGGCAAACAAAACATTTTCTTTTAGCATCACACGACAGACAGACGCGATACATGCTCCAGCGGGGGTTTTGGTGCTTGCTTGCAAAGTGGCACGCAGCGTGCCACAGGCCACACTGCGTGCATCGATACGGTGTGCCTGCCTCGCGCTTCTGCGCAGTGCATTCTTTACAAACGCGGTGTGTCTCCTGTTTCCACTGCGCTTTGGTGAATGCATCTTTGCGTTTCATCTCCCCACACTCATGACATGGCCTCTCATCCAAGTACTTCTTGCGCAACGCGTCCCAGTCCACCGGTTCCTGCTTCCACACGTCAAGCAGAAGTTGCCTTCCAAGCGGCAGGCCCTCTTGAAAAGGCGCCAGCGGGAACGGACGGTAGATCAAGATCTTCTGCCGTGTGCGGCAGCGCGTCATCCCAATGTAAGCCGCTATTGGGTCTGCACCGATCATGTCCACAATCACGCCCGGCTCTATTGTGCTTCCTTGCGCGCCATAGAACGTGTCAGCGAAGTCGGGCGCAATAGGAAATTGGTATCGCGTCACTTTCAATTGTGGGTTGGCGCGGCCCGCGTCCAAAAACCACAGTCCACTTTGCACGCTGACTGGAAAGACGTTCTCTTCATCGATGTCTGGGATAGTCCACCGTGTGCGTGTTTCAAAACGCACAAAAATATACTCAGGAAGTTTGTTCCAAATGATTGCTCCGTCTGCCGATTCTGTTTCTGTTTCGACGCGAGACCACCCGCAGACTGTTCCATGGCATCCTTTCAAAATCTTGAACTCTTTTCGGTAGAGATGTTCTCGCGCTTGCACGGGCATACCTATGCACAGCGGAAGGACGCCGTACCGGTTGCCGCAGTCAGCGTCGCTGCGCTGCAGCCATGTGAGCTTATCGTGGGCGATGTCGGGCTTCTCGTGCAACGCTCGTGCCGAGACTTTGTCCGTAGCTACTGCATAGTAAATGACCTGCCCACGCTGTCGCGCCCATTGTTCCGCGCGAAGTTTGTTTACGTGGCACTTCACCCCGTTCGTATGGAAAATACCTCGGGCCAAGCTGAAACTCTCGGCAAACCGAGGATCGTCTGGAGCAACCGCAACCAAACGCTTACTTTCTCGTTCGGCGCGGCAGCCTGCACATTCGTATTTGAGAATTGCTGCTGGTGTGGAACCGTTCTTGTACAAGTGATAGCATATATTTTCTCCGCAAGTAGGCTGTTGCGTTCGTGCGCACCAGCTTCCCGGGACTCTTGTGGGTTGGCCGTGTAGGAATGCATGGTTGTCTTCGGATAGGCGTCCGACGCGAAGTTCGCCTTGCAGCTCCTGCAGCCAGACATCTTGCGTTCGTTCGCACCGTGTTAGTTCTGTAACCCCCTGTAGGCCACCTTGCACGCTGGAAAGCCATACAAGTTGTTGGCCTTGCAAGCTTAGTGGCAACTTCTTAGATGGAACGCCTGTCACAAGGTGCCATGGAATTTGACCGAGAAACGTTCCACGTGGTGGAGGTAGCTGCCACAGGTCGCCCGAGAGAATGACGTTGAGGCCCCCGAAAGGTGCAACGGAGGTAGGGGTATGTTTGCTATACTTTGTGGCAGATATATCTAAGACAAGTTGCCGACAGCGGGCTTCGAGACGCGCTAACATCTCAGCACTCACCATGCTGATTTCGTCCAGAAGAAGCCAACGCCACTGCACGGCTTGCCGTGCCAGGTCCAGAATCCGTTGCCCGGCCACGTTGTGATCGTTGCCCTGCCACGACAGCCCGAGAGCTTTGTGGATTGTCTCGCCATCCAAGGGTTCAGCATTCACAGCTTGGAATGCAACGACTTGAAATTCTTTGCCTGGCGTCCAGCCAAGACATTTTTCGAACAAGTCCCGCCGCAATATGTTCAGCACGTACGATTTGCCCGTACCCGGCCCGCCGTGCAATGCCCAGCGAAGAGCCTCTGTGTTTGTTTCGGCTGCCCCGCCGCGATCTTGCCCCGTGGCCGCTTCGTGCTTGACCCGGGCACAAACGGTTTCAATGAAGGATAGCTGCTCTGGGTTGCATTGCTTTGTCTGACGTAACTCTCGGCAAAATTGGTCAACTTTCTGTCTTGTCTCTCGTGCTTCGATTTCACACACGCTCGACCGCGAGTCATGCGTCATCTTTGTGTTTGCGTTGTTGCATTTGCTCTCTAACGCCTTCAGCCCTCTTCGGACCGCCTTCGGATCCTGGGCTTCGAACGGATTACGTGCGGGTTCAGTCACCCCGCAGCGGGAATTGTGCTGCCACGCCGTTCCTGCTCGTGCCGCAGCTTCGTCGTAGGTTGTAAGAAGTCTAGCGTCAGCATCCTTTGGCAGGTCCGTGGTGCGCGAGGCTCGTTGTTGTCCCGTTTTTCGAAATGATGTTTGTAAGGCGGTAGGGAGTGTGGTGGGAGTGACAAGCAAAGGCTCATCAACGCCGCTGTCATCACTATTTGCGTCTTCTGCGCCGCTGGGGCGTACGCGATACACAGAAAGAAAGTTACCGACATATTGTTTTGTTTCTTCGCATGGGAGATGCGTCAACCACATGCGCAATGCATGAACCCAAGTTTCTTCGGCTGCTTTCAAACGACCGACAAATGGGACGTTTCCTGACGCCAGAGGTGCTTGCAGTGTCCATGCTCGAAAATAGGTTATTGTCAATCTTGCGTTCGCCTCTCGTTGGCCTTCTTTCTGCAGAGGCACGGGAGAATTTTCGAACTGCGGGCAACATGGGCGAACACGCCGTTGAAGATAGCAACGATGGCGCAGCTGTTTGGTTGCCGTCGTCTCTTGTAAAGCAATGCGATTCGGTGTCCATGGCACTGTGAGTTGGTAATGGCGTTCCGGTTGCAGCTGTACTTTCTTATCTGGGTCTGTTTGTCGCTGCATTTCTTGAATACCAGCTGGCGTCAATGTGACATCCCAGCTCGACTTCTTTTCGTAATTCCATTCCCGTTGTGTCTTTGGTACACGGGCAAGCGTGATGGCCCATTCTGCAACAAATTCATAGGGCGACAACCACCACACTTCAGACGCAGCAGGTCGGTGACCGTAAACTTCTACGATGTCGACAGCACCTAGGTGTCGGACGCCAGATGCCTGTCTTCGGGTCCACTTTGTTGTGGTGCGCTGGGTTGCCGATGTGCTCGCCGCATCCTGGTGATATGCAGCGACGAACTCAGCAAATGCAGCTCCAGGGAAACTTTCGAATGTTGTGGTGGCAATGCGCTCCGCTGCAACTACCGCGTGTTCGCGGTGATGCGCGCGCAAGTTGCAGCATTCTACCTGCCCACGCACAACACCCTTTAGATATGCATCACTTAGAAATCGATTTGCATGTCGCTTGCCCACGTCATCCAAACTTTTCCCGCCATGTTGAGCATGTAACTGTTCGTGTCCTTTCTGAAATTCTTTGATTTCTCCATGTCCCATAGGCTGACTCTTGGAGCAATAATCGGCACAATATCCCGTCTGTGCGTCTTGTGCCCTTTGCGCCGCAAGGGATATTTCATGGCGTTCTTGCGTTGTAAGGGTGTCTCCACAGGTTCGACAGGTATAAGGTAGTCGATATGGGACTTGGACATCACAATTCGCGCCGCGCAGTCCGGCTAACATGGCTGGTGCACAACCATTCAACCACTCGTGCCCGTACGGTCCATGCAAAGCTCCTAAGCGGTTCTTCCGTCCTCGAACTGGCATACCGTACAACTGTAATTTGCAGGGGCATAACACAGTTGCTTCTGAGCAGAGCCACTGGGTGCGAGGAAACTCGCTCTTGCACAATCCGGGCCGGTCGCTTTTTTGGCACCCTGCTAGTGGAACGCGTTGGTAGTATACCTACCCCTCTGAAAAATATGACTTCGTCAGTTGGGGTTGTAAAATTCCCAATATATGGAAAATAAAATTCATGTTCCAACGCACCAACCAGATCATCGTATCTCTGTTTATTCCCCATTTTGCTTCGCAAAAAATCACACATCTTGCCGTTCAAAATCCACCGCTCACCCGGCCCTCCTTCGAGTAGAGGGCGAAGCAGTCCATCGCCAAGACAAGCGCTGCAAAACCATGGGAAACACTGCTGCTACGAGCTGGGATGCACCAACACCATACCGGGATGAACCCCATGCTGAACCTGAAAAATGGGTAAGTTAACAAACATGCCAACTCAAATAGGATGATGTGATACAGTACCTTAAATTCTTTTTGCCTGTAGCTACCACCAGGACGATCACAAGATCAAAACCCCCCATGCTTTCACCAAATTCATCTACTAAATACTGATAATAATTTAATTGTAACAGTGATAACAATATATATATATATATATATATATATATTCTGATGCTGAAGCTAATGATGCTGCTGATGCTGCTGACTTGGGCCCATGTTTTTTTCTTTCCATTTCACAAACCCAATTATTACGATGTGCCTTTTTCCTTGCGAAGCCTACGACTCACGCAAGGGTGGTCAGACACACCATCCTAAAAAGAAATGGAAAGAAAAAACCATGAGCACAAACCAACAATTCCGGTCAAAAACAAAAAGATAATGGAAAAACACAAAAACAATCAAACAATGAAGAAGTGACAGAACCGTTAAGTCATCAAGAAATAATAGACAATCTTAATGATACATTCCCTTCTTTTCAAATCTTAGTTGAAAAAATGAAAACTTTAAAACCCTAACAACCTCAACAAATCCTGACCCAATCAATGATACTCCCCTAAAATAATCAACAAGGTTAGGATGAAACGTTTTTACCAAAAATGTCTTACAACATACATCACAAAAAACATCAACACCAAGGAACGCACGTTCCCCTTTAACATAAAAACCATAACAGGCAACAATGCGTGTAAAACTGTCCCAGGAACATCCTTTCCCCATTTTTTTTTGGGGGGGGGGTGCAGGCCTGTACCATATATACGTTCTGACGGCTTGCCAATTCTTCCGGGGTCGGCGGCAGGGGCGGCAGCCCTTAAATACAAAATACAAACAGATTTAATGAAAGTGGCAGGAAGTGAGTCGACATTGATGCACTGATGACAATGTTATTACATGTGAATGTGTGGACTGACAAAGAGTAACAAAATGGACAAGCTGAGATGCCAGAGGAAATGACCGACACTTTTCTGCGTAAGAAATGAAAGACAAAAGAGCGTATAGTCGAGAACTCACTTTGGGACGGTCGTGACAAAGCCACCAAAAGACAGGGGGTCGCTCCTCTCATTGGACGGTCAACGTAGCACAGCAAGATTGCCAAGCCCACTCAACCAGTTCTTTTTGTATTGTGTTTCCACTGACTGGTACTCTCCACGTTGCTGACCTTCCTTCTCCTTTATTTTTGCGCATGCTGGAAATCAGCTGCGGCAGTGAATGGACTGCAAGATTGTGGTTTTGCAGTTGTTAGGCCGAAGCGAAAGATGGTGGCAAACGGCGTGGGACCAAGTCATGCCAATGTCTGTGTTTTGGAT
Organism: Cladocopium goreaui; assembly: GCA_947184155.2. Taxonomy (NCBI): domain Eukaryota; class Dinophyceae; order Suessiales; family Symbiodiniaceae; genus Cladocopium; species Cladocopium goreaui. Next base: position 74,813 of record CAMXCT020006776.1, on the reverse strand, counting down.
TTTTTGCCAACACAACCAACGGAGCAAACTTATCCACCCCACACATCCATGTGAGGTTTTTCGGCCAAACCCCTCGTTTCGATGTCACAAGTATCTGCCCATACAGCGCTACGCAAAACCGAATCATATTATATAGTAGATACTGTTATTTCATATTGTTTTGCATGTGTAGACATATATCGTATTGTATTTCTATTCATATGTGTATGGGATTGTATGGTATATATATTTATCGAAAAAAGTTTAGAAGTCAAACTTCCGACAACATGGGCGGATGGAACAAAAGGAGGTGGGAAGAGTCAAGAGAAGAAAAGAAGAAAGAAGATCAGAGAAGAGAAAGAGTCAGAAGAAAAAAATAAAGGTGCGTAATAAAAGAAAAAACGCTACGCCGTACCCTGGAGGCAACGTATCGAAGTGGATATTCCCAAAAAAAAATACTTGATGGGACATCACTGTGTTTGATCCGTTGGAGCTGGTTTGTGTCAAGTCTAATTTTGGACATTGAAAACACGATCGCTTTGAAACAGCTGGGTCCCAAACCAAAACGTGGTTCTGTTCCAAACGGTTTTTTGAAAAGGTTCAAGCAGAGGAGTCTGTGAAGAAAGGACAAGTGTTTTGGAAGCGAACCGTAAAGAAAGGGTTTTGTTGAAATACAATTCTACAATTTCAAATCCGTTGTCTTGTTGATATCCAATGTTTTCCTTCTCGCGCGATCATGTCACAAAGACTTTAACAAGATAGATGAATAGATAACCATAAAGATAGATAGATACATAGATAAATACTCAGATGGTCAAATAAACCAATGGACAGATAGGCAGATAGCCAGATGGATAAATACACAGAGAGAAAGACAGACGGAAAGATAGCCTGTCAGACGCATAAATGCACAGATACAGACACAGCTAAGCAGATAGAGAGGCAGAAGAATAGATTAACAAATGGATAAGTAGGTGGAAGATGGATAGACCGACAGATAAATAAATAGACAGACAAACAGATAGATAGATCGACCGGTAGATAGACAGATAGATAGATAGACAGACACACAGACAGATAGATAGATAGATAGATAGATGGATAGATAGATAGATAGATAGATAGATAGACAGATAGATAGACAGATAGATAGACAGATAGATAATTGGACAGATAGATAATTGGACAGATAGATAGAAAGACAGATAGAGGGACAGGTAGGTAGATAGAAAAACAACTCGATAGGGACACAGATAGATCGAAAGACAGATAGATAGACAGATAGATAGATCCAAAGACGTATAGATAGATAGGCAGACAGACAGATGGATAGACAGATAGATACGCCGATACTCCAATCGCCTGTCAATCCAGCAGTGGGCTCGCTCTGCCATCCATGCATCACAACAACTCACCTATCCTATAGTGTCCTATCTTCGACACTTCCGCCACCGCCTTGTGCAGCACTACTGGTGTATAGATACATACATATATATATATATATACATATACATATACAGTATACACACATATGCAAATATATGGAGTGAAGTATACATGTATGTATGTATGTATGTATGTATGTATGTATGTATGTATGTATGTATGTATGTATGTATGTATGTATGTATGTATTTAGGTAGGTAGGTAGGTAGGTAGGTAGGTAGGTATGTTTGTATGTAGATATCTATGTATCTATGTATCTATGTATGTATATATATATATTATATATATTATATATATATATATGAGTGGCTTGTGCCCACCCCACCCCTGTCAGCGCAGCAGGACAGCGCTGCACTGAGCAGAGGGGACGCGCTGGCCCTAAGGGCAACCAGCTTCTGTTCACACCCCCCACTTCGAAGGTGGCGACACCATTTGTTTTCTTTTTGGTGGTGACACTTTTGAAGGCCACAAACAGAAGTCCTTTGAGGGGCTACAGGGCAAACATCTGCCTGGGAAGGTCTTTAGCATTCGCCCCCCAGAACAGACGCCCGGTCTCACCTTTGCTCAGCTGAGCATGCGAGCTGATAACCTATGAGTGGTTTGTGCCCACCCCACCCCTGTCAGCGCAGCAGGACAGCGCTGCACTGAGCAGAGGGGACGCGCTGGCCCTAAGGGCAACCAGCTTCTGTTCACAATATATATATATTATATATATATATATGCGTTTGTATAAAGTTAATGTACAATGTACGCGTATCTCTATGAGTAAGACATCTGCCCGTACCGAAGGTGCTGAGGCGTGGTAGTTTAGCACCGAGTGGTACGAATGGACCGATCTGTCAGTCTGGTACAGCTTCAGCTCAGAGGGGCTCATTTTCGACCCAGCCGGCCGCCAAAAAGTGCACGGTAACTTGCACATTTTGCAGATCGGCACAACATCGGCCAAATGGACCGTTTCGATCCTACATGTCCGCAACCTCGGTTGCACTTGGGATCAACTTCGGCCAACAAGGCCCCAACTTTGGCTCCCACTTCGGCCATGGCTCGAAGATGGCGCAGTTTGGCCCCAAGTTGGACCCATTTGGGAGCAACTTCACCCCAAGTCTAGGTCCACATGGCTTGAAAATGGGGCACATGGCCGGCCCAATACGAGATCGTCAAAACACGGGTTTTCACGTGTATTTTCAACCTTCTTTTGGCATGGATCATGCTTTGTGTTGAGCAATGTGCCCAATGTTGTGTCTCCGTCAGGCTCAACTTGGTGCAAAGCTGTCGCCAAAGTGTTCCAAGTTGCGGCATGTTGGGCCTGGCTTGGACCCTGTGCATCACATGACTCCGCCCAACTTCTGCCCAACATGACAAATTGGCGCCAACTTGGGCTCTAGTAGTTGGGTCCAAGATGGTCCAAGACAGCGCAACTTGGGCCCAAGTTGGGCCCCTTTCAAGCCCGGACTCTTTATGACACGCTGAAAACTTGCATCTTTACCGCTGTGTCAAGCGTTTTTTGGCTTTGGTAGGGGGTTTCGTGCAAGGCCATATTGCCCACATTGGGCCTGTCTTGGGCCCAACTTCGGCGCCAGATGAACCCCCCCACACAGGACCAAGTTGCGCATGTTAAGCCCAACTTGCATCCACACGTGCCCAAGTTGCACCATCTTAGACGTCCAGTTGGGCTCAAGTTGGGCCGTGGCCCGAGTTCGGCGCAAGTTACTCCCAAGTTGGGCCCGAGTTGGCTCCTGTTCAGCCCAAGTTATGGCCAAGGACGGCCAAGTTTGACCGCAGTCGGCTATGGTTGGGCCAAGTAGGCCCACTCCTTTCCTGTCTATCCAAATTATCCAATTCTCTGGGCGCGGGCGGTTCTCGTCGCGAAGCGACTCGAATATTTTAGAGAGACAGAGAGGGATGTCTACTGCATGTTTACATCTATTCTATTCTGTAGGTATCAATACATAGATGCCCTGAGCGCGACGCATACAACCAGGATGGTCCAAGGTTGTTGCCCTCAGAAAGGCCAATGGACAGCAAGGCCTCCAGTCTGAAAGAGGTGCAATGAATTGGCAATCTCTCTTAAAGCCATTTAAAGGCTGGAAGATTGACCAAAATGTAGGGTATCACATCACTGTATCACGAACTGAGAATCTTGTCAAATGGAAAGCACTCGACAAATTTGTTGAAACAAACCTGCCCTGGATAAAGATGGATAAAGTGACCTAAGTGACCCAAGTTGCGTTTTCCATGGAAAGAATTCAGTGTAGCCTTGATGCACTCAATGTTCTTCTGTTTCATTTCCTGGCGTATGGCAAAGTGGTCTGCTTCCCAGGGCTTCGTATGGCTCCGGACAGCGTTTTTCTACATGCGACAACTCAATGTCTGCTGTCACAACTTGAGCCTTGATGGTCGTCAAATAGGTGAACTTTGCTAATGACGAGACAAAGGCATCTCGCTCGGTGTCCATGTCGAAGCGGGCTGCAATCCTGATGAGATCAGATTGGTCAAGCAAAAACAACAGAATGAATCTGAATGAATGAACGAACGAGCGAACGAATGAATGAGTGGTTTCTCAGAAGAATTGATGAAGCAGCTTTTGGAGCTGTCAATTCCGTCGCTCGCTCCAGAATTTCACCGTAACTAGAACCAAATCGGTAAACATCAACTAGCCCATCTAGGATCACCACCGAATGCAATGCTTGAAACCTTCAATGCAAAGCTCGATGCTTTGCGGAGAGTCCTGCACACCAAAAGACTAGCAGGCTGTCCCTGCAATTTTTTTCTACAAGAAAGCACTCCATTTGACAACACAGCAAGAAGACCCTTGACAAACTTCAAAGGTGACAGCATGCTCATCTGTATCATGCGCATCTATGTACTCGATGGTTCCAGTTCCTTCCAATCCTACTTCCCTCCTGCATCTCCAGGAGTACCGCCAAAGTGGCCAGGTATGGCCAGCAGGCCACCTGTGCAACATTCAAACTAGACTGCTTTGGCATAGATCATGTCCTGAGACAGATCTGCTTTGGCTTAGTTTAATAAGCTGCTCAAGCACCTCGAAGAGCGGTCTCACATGCTCTACACCTCAGCTGTGCAGAGCATTCCCTGCCGAGAATACATGCACGGCAGTTCAATCGCGAAGAATTGACAAGACGGGACCTGCTTTTCAAAGCCTGCACACTCTGCAGGGTACCTTCACAATAACAATAAGATCAATGCAGTGAGCCAAGATAGGCCGACAAACACTAAGGCAGTGGCTTTGTGCTACCACATAAGTTGAGTTTCTCCGTCTGCTCTGCATTGCAGCCTTCATAGTGTGGGCCGGACAAGACGTGATGTTGCTACGCAGTAGATTCCCTGCGAACCAATAATATTGCAAAGGATAGCAGACATGTAGGCAGCAGGGTACGCATGGAGAGAGAGAGAGAGAGAGACAGAGAGTGTGTGAGCGTGTGTGTGTGTGTGTGAGTAAGCAATTGACCGATCGATTGATTGGGCAAAGTATTGAGGTTGAGACCATCTAGGCATGTCTACAATGGTGGAACGAATGTGCCTTTCACCGAAGGATTGAACGCCTGGTTGACTGAAGGACTAAATGGGCGATTGATGAGAGGTGATGAACGCACCAATGAATGCTGTGAATTACTGTAGCGTTTGATAAGAAACCTGCGCAGCCAGCTAAAAAATAAAGCCAACAACGTAACAACATGCGAATTCGTTGTCATTGAATCAGGGCATCAAGAGTAAGAACAAGTGACTGACAGGGCAAGTCAAACCGTGATGGATTGAATGATCGTTCCAGTACAAGCACAACGTACCAGGATAGAACAAAGCGTGCAACACAGCACTACGACCTACTACAAGTATCCAACAAAAAAAACCTACCTACACACCGGGAAACCTATGGAAACCTAGCATAACCAGGCGGAGCCGAGTGAATAACCACTGTCTGACATGGTCCTTATGTTTCGAATGTTTCGAGCGTAGTCAAATATCTTTGTCGGCACATGCTCTTCAGAGCCTACTGGTTCTCACTGGGAAAAGCTGCGTGTAGAGCTCTTACTTGCTTTTCATGCAGCAAGAGTCGTGTTTTGGTGATGCTGCTAGCAAGTATGCAAAGAAGCAAATGAGTCTGCTAGTGACTGCATGAGCGAAATGAGTGAGCTGCAAGCAATCATTGCCTTTGTCTGCACAACGGAGGTCTTGTATTTGTCCGATGTTTCTTTTTCAGAAGTTGCCACTATTTTGCGTGTCTCAAGTTCACAATTTGAATCCGTTGCCTTGGTCTTCTGAACCATCGTTTCAGTCTCCTTCACGAACAACTCGTACCTTGGCCCCAACTTACTGAATGGAGGTAGCCGATGGCTTTCACGGAATTCTCACCCAACATGTCGAAGGAGTATGCAGGAGCATAGCATACCAAGGTTGCCCCAGGACCGTCCCAACCACCCATTGTCAACAGCACAACCTTTGAGTCAAGGATTCCAAAAATGGAGAAATGATTCGCTTCACATGGACAGCTGTCACAAAAACCTTCTGCCGAGTGGATTGGGACCGAGCTGCTGTTGTGTTTTGAATAAGATAGTGATTGCAGTGATTGCAAGCCAAGATGACAAATATCAAGCGTCCAAGGAAAACCTTCTTTACTTTAAGAATCAGAAAGGATAAGCGAAGGATCTTCAGACAAGGATATTCAGACACCATTATTCCTTTTCTGAACAACACACCACCTGAAAGGCGATTTGCATTGCAGTATGTTCCTCAAAAAAGTGGAGTCATGTTGCAGCACTTGAGAATCTTGACCCCGCACCAGACAAAGCCAAGTGACACAATTAGAGCACTCCACTATGGTGTGTACAATGAGCCGCTGATGTTGTGAAGTCAACTTACAACTAGGGCATTGGCTTTTGGTTTAGATCTCGTGCGGCTTGGGATTCCTGTCTATTTCTAGCCTGACAAATCGCCAAGTCGAGTCAGATCGATTCAGTCCTCTCCACTCACTGCCACCGTGACAACAATTCCTGCGCCTCCTGGTCTTCTTGGAGTGAAATTGGATTGTGAAAGACACCTGCGTGCAAGCGGCATTGCCATGCATTGCCAAGATCTTGAGAAGAAATGACAATATGCATCAGTGAGAGTTCAATCCAAAATCATCAGCAGAGCAAACCATCATAGAGACTTTCCAGGTACTCTCTGGGTAGGTCCTTCCATCGCCCATCGAATGCAGACTCCAGGGGCTTTGAACAATTCTAAGCCATGGGAACGCAAACCAAGACAAGAAAAGCTGAGAATCTGCTATAGTTTTGAAGTGTCCTGATTGTCGTTGATTCCTCGATTGTTTCGCACGAATTCGTCCTTTGTCATCTTGTTCTTGATGCCTCCCGTTGATTGACGTGACATGCTTCTTCCATGCCAAAGCATTCTTCGTAAGGGCCTGGATTGTGAAGATCGGTCTGAAGCATGATGAGAGAGAAGGAGAGCACCTGTGTCAAGGGCTCAGTCTGCTTCAACATGCGACGACAAAGTGTCAGACTATGGCGGGCAGAAACAAACAAAACGAATCAATAAACAGTACAGTAATGCTTGCGTTTGCCTATGCCTGCATCAAATACTCTCACGTTAATTTCCTTTGCAGGCATGGCACGAATGCGCAGTCCGCGTTGGCAAAACGGTCAGGATTGTCGTTGCAGTACTTCTCGGCAAACTTCTCCATCATGCGGTCGATTTTCTGAGCCTAAACTTCTTTGAAACTCGTTAAGTCCAACATGATAGGTGAAAGAAGTGAAAATTTATCAATATGACTTAAGGAATTTGACTGAATTTGATTTCATCAATATGTTTAGACTGCACAAAGGAGCCTCGCCAGGCAGGCGAAAGAAGGACAGGAAATGTCGCAAGGAGCCATCCAGGGACTGGCAACATTCGGTGTGCGGCGAATTATAGTCCAATTACAATTCAAATTTGTCTTGGAAGCGCCTGGCCCTTGAAGTCCAATCCACCAACCAAGGCATGTAGTGCGTTCTTGTTGAAGGGTTTGTCCTCATGTCGAAACAAGTGCACATCAGTCCAAGTTTGGCATTCACTACTCGATAGGAGGTGAAGCTGAACACATAATTTCCTCGCCCAAGTAGTCGCCAATGGCCGTTTTGTCGAGGCCTTGCTGCAGCAACGGCAGCAATCAACATCAATCTACTCAATATGGTCTGTTTTGAGTAGAATATCCAGGCCATTTCCGGTCTTCAAATTCAAAACTGATAAAATGCTAGCCCACGTTTTCCTTCAGGCTCTTCTTCTAGGGAGCACAAACACTTATTTTTGGGATGTTCATGGCCGGTAGAATTTGTGGGGAACACTATGTAGAACAACAACTATGCAAACAAATATCGCACGGTAGAGAGCAGCTCTCCCTCTCTTGAAGTCCTGTGAAACACCACAAGAGTCAGATTTCAAGAAAGACTCAACAAAAGCTTGTCAAGCCTCACACAATAGGTTGTGCAGAATCTCCCATACAAGTACAAAAGGAAAAATGGGTGAGCAACAAGATCCCAGGTACCCCAATATGCAGCATCCGCTTCACACCACATATACTTGCATATTTTCAGAAAATCAAGAAACCCATGAAAAGTCAAATCCGGTGCGGCGTTTAGGATAGATGTAGATATAATGTTTAAAAATATGTTGACCATTACCAGGAAAAGGCAGTTCCTTGGAATTGCAGCAATGCGTACTCAATAAGGGTCTGAGGAACTAAGAACATAAAGATTCTCAGGACTCGGCCGAGTTCAGTATTCTGAAAGAGGGTTGCTAATGAAGCTGGATCATCGTTCAACTCAGCAACCACGGCTCTGGCAACAAAGACTTGACACCACTTGAGCGGTTTTCTCAAGCGACCAAGTAAGTCTGAGGCGAACCCATTCTGCTTCAAATACTCAATGCCGCGTTTTGGCTTCATGTTGAACCTCCAGTCCAAACAAGCAAGCAAGTCATGCAAGCAAGATAACTTGAACATTGGCACCTACCAGGTGTTTCTTTCAAAGCAGGCTGGGCCAAACGCTTGTTGATGCCAATCTGAAGTTCCACCTTTCTTTGTTTTTGCTCCTTCAGGTCTGAACTAGGTGACAAGTAACAAGAAAAACACCTATTTTTAAGATGTTTACATGTACACTATGTGTACATGTACAGTATGTGCATATGCATGTATGATATAAATGTATGTATATACATATATACATAGAGAGAGAGAGAGAGACACATCACATACATACATCACATCACGTCACATTACAGTGCATTACACTGCATTACACTGCATTTCACTACATTACACTACATTACATACATGCACATGCATACATGCATACCGATGCATCGATGTATCTGTATATGTGTATATATATATATATGTATTATATTGTTGTGCGTATGTACATGTACGTTGAGGTAGATATTTTGATTATTCTGTTCACAGCAAACCAAACCTCGGATTTTCTCCTTGAAACTGCTCAAGGGCGCCACCTGTCAAGAGCAAAGGATTCACAGGCCCAAGGGCTTTCAAAATAAATTAGATGTCAAATGATTTTAATGTAAAGCCCTGTGGCCATTCCAGGTCCAGAGCCCCAATTCTGCCGGGCCGGCTGGTAGCGTTCCGCCACTTGTAGATACTGCAGCTTCACTTGCGTCATCCTACCAAAAACATCCCAAAACCGTTGTTTGCACAGTAATTTGAATTTATTTGCACATTTGTAAACTCAGTAAGGAAACTCACTGAGCAAGTGCACAAGGCCGAACTGGCCTCGGCATCGCTTTCTCCCACAGGAGTGGTCTCCTTCAAGCCAAATAGGACACGTTGTGACACGTAAGAATACATTGCAATTAGAATAGTTAGAATAGTGAGAAAATCTCCGCAAGTATTTGCATGTAGTGCAATCACAAAGACACTAAGAGACTTCCTCGGTGTTGTGGCCAAGAATAGGCACTGGCTTCTGGTCCTGCTACAAAGCGACATTGCCGACAAAGCTCAATACTGTAAACAAAGGGATTCCACTTGGCGGTGATTGCATTGCATGTCCTCCGTCATTCTTCGAGCCTGGCAGGTGTGATGGACAGCAAGATCTCCAAGAACAAAACTTGCTGCATCAGGTCCAAATATGTCCAAATCCATTCGGGCTCTGACCCAATCAACGATGGACCCCATCAATGTGACCTTGATCATGCCAGAGGGCTACGGCTCCAAATCTCCAAATCTCCAAATCTTGTGGACTTGTGGGCCGGTGATTTGAGGTTGGTGCTAAGGATCGCAAAGCTTCCTTCTTGAGCTCCTGCTCCTTCGGGCACTTTTGAGCACTTTTGAGCACTTTTGAGCACTTTCAATCACTTTGATGGACGCTGAAAACAGACAAACTTTGTGCTTTTTCAGGAACTGCTCACGAAGCTCACGAAGCAACAAAGGGATGACCAGGGACGAACAAAGGCGGCCTGTTGAGGCTGGATCAAATTTGCATGCTCCACCTCAGAATCAGGCCATCTTGGAAGTTCTTGGAAGTGCGTTCCAGACCCCCATTGCAGGGTATAGAATTAGTATAGAAAGAAAGTTTCAAACTTTGAAACTTCATGCTCTTCCCAATAAACTGCTGACCTTCCTTCCTGAAGTTCACTTGAAATTGAACCGGTCCAGGGTCCAGAGGGGCAGCATAGAACTCATCTTTTTTGAACTCATCTTTTTTGAATCAGATGAAAAGAATTCACAGTATTGAGATTGGCCTGGATTTGAAGGTCAGGTTTCTTCTATCCAAACACTCGGCAAGGCAGCCAGCCAAAAAACCTTGCTATAGTGAACATATCTTGGGTTTACGAATTGAAGCAGTCATACTGAGTCATTCTTAACTTGCGACAAGCCAAAGCTGCCAAGATCAAACATGTCTATGTGGGAGACTGTGAAATCCAGTACAGTACGAAGGAATACTAGGGGGTCCTCTAGTTTCTGAACCATGTTTGACAGACGGCATTGAAAGATTGAGATCACGGCCGCTGTGTACTTTCCTTGAGCTATCTTCGACAAACAGTCGATCGTTCGCTCCTTGGAGCAAAGCCAAGACAGAAGGAGTTTCAGAAGAACACAAGCGCAAAGATCTGATTGCAGTGTTGGTGGCGATAGAACAAGTGACATTCCGCAATATGTTGTAGACATACTATGTGGAATCTTTTCGTGCGGTCAAATCCATTCTCTTGAAACTTGACACTGCCCCGTAGGTTTCCATTCATCGGTATCGAACAGCTTGACCGCCCAAGTAGCACATGCAAATTCAAAAACAAGGGTACTGCCTCCGCAACAACCCATCTGCAAACTCTCAACGGAAATAGGCCCCACATAGCACGCCACGTTAACTCATGAAGTTTTCATCTTATCACCATACATCCGATACTGACAACAATCCCAACGCTTGATAGGCTTGAGGTTCAAAAATGTTTTTCTCATCGACGTCGCAGTCGTAGTTCAGAAACAATTCCAGCGGTGTGGTCCTGAGCCATTCGAGCTATTGTCGGACTTGTCGGACTAGAAGAAACAACGATGCTGCGACGCCGTTTCTAGCTCTCAGATGGCCACGGATCTGTGCAGAGCTTGTAGAAAATCTGAAGGACCTGGAAGTGACACTGGCATTTGAATAATTTGATTTGCAGGTGTCACTCCTGATCAAATTCTTTTGCAGCTTGCTCCACTTTAAAAGAGTTTCTGTGATGAGTCCGCCACTCGGCTTTTGTGCAGGAAGTCAGAGTTGCCGCTCTCCAGGATTCTGAGAAAAATCTGTTCGATGAATACCTCAGACAAGACTATCAAACATATCAAACTATATATATAGATCAGACTAGCAGGATTCTGTTCGATTCTCCTGCCGGTTTCTCTTTCCGGGGGGTGCCACACATTCTTCGCTTTCTCTTCGCATGTTGCACCTCTGAGACAGCAACGCCTATCTCGTCTCTCAAATGTTCCTTGAAGTTCGTGATCAGCGAGACCTGATTTGACAGATATGCAGAGAACGCAAAACAATGCCCAACATGGGTCAAATGCATGGGTTAAATGCATGGGCCAGCAAGGGTCCGGTCATGTCCGGTCTAGTGCTTGGATACGTTGTCCAGCTGAGTTCAGAGCAAAGATCTGCAAAGAAAGACCAAAGATCTTGGGTATCGGCGAAACACTGTTCTTGATCAAGGAGTCCTTGGTGAGTTGGGTCTGAATTTGTTTTGTCGATTCTTTGTCTTGGCCTCAACTTGTGCTGCCAACATATGTTGCCAAGAAACTCCCACCAGCTTCTTGAGCATGTCAACAAAGTGTCTAGAAGACCTACGAAACACAGAAGCATTCAAGAATGTCAGACTCCATTCTGCAAGTCAAGGCTCTCTCCTGTGGCAGGTGCCTAAAGACAGGACCAGAATTGGAGAGCACGCCAAGAACGAGCTCTAGCGCAATCCTTTTGTTCCTCGACAACTTCGTGCACTGGTCGTGCACCGAGCCGATGAAAGCTTCACCGTTGTTGCTCTCTGCTCTGTTGCACAAAATCAGGACATAAGTCAGCCTGATCCCTCTTGAATCAGGCTGGTTCTGCGGCACTTCCTCGCAACACTTCAGAACGGTTGGTCAGGGCAATGGTGCACTCAATTGCTTTCATGAATCCCAGCCTTCGCACTGCTGTTGATTAGATAGGTGAGAATGACGATAGCATCCTCCATGCAATGCATTAATTTGAGGATGGAAGCTGCAACCTAGCATGTAGGTTTGCAACAAGAAGCATCCAGGACCAAGTAGTTTGAGTCTCACCAGCTCCAAGCAAGCCTGGCTTAACCTCTTTTTCTCACAAGGCCTGATGATAAATGTTCAGGGACTGATCTGCAACGTCTGCCAAGGCCTCGACATGGACACTTGATTTATATCAATCACAAAACAAAGACTGCCTGTCTGTGAGTGCAACATTAACAAACCTGCAACAGGACTTGCAAGGAAATAAACCTAAACTATCACACATGCATGGTAATGCTTGTTGGAAAACCTTTTGCCAAATAACTTGCAAGTGACTGAAAGCATATAAAGCCCATAAATGATGAGAAACTGCCCAGCCTCATCTCTCTGTGAGACGGCATCCCTGGAGGATTGCGAAACTATGGCTGGAGTTGAGGCAACCTGAGTTGCAGGATTCCATAGACTTTTCCAGAAGCAAGTTGTGAAGCTTTGGATCTTCAGCCAAGTTGCTGATGGAGAGCTCATGGCCACCTGCAAGAAACTTGGCTCAAGTGTTCAACCGATGGCATAGACGGGCATAGAATGTTTGAAACTCCTTGATGCGTAGGGTTTGTATCAAGCCATTGCAGCCCCAAAAACAAAGCGCATGAGAGTAGGATCCAGCAGACGCTGCGTGGGACCTGAAGTCTTTCTCGATAAAATTGTAGAAAGGTGGAGGGTACCATATATACATGTCTTATGTATACATATACATATATTGCAAAGCATATATATATACATATATTATAATCCAATCCAATCTAATCTAATCCAATCTAATCTAATCTAATCCGATCTATCTATATAATCTATCTAATATATCTGGACTATTGTATCTAATCTATCTAATCTATCTATTGGATCTAATCTATCTAATCTATCTAATCTATCTAATCTATCTAATCTATCTTATCTATCTTATCTAATCTATCTAATCCATCTAGTCTATCTAGTCTATCTAATCTATCTGCTCGCTCTAATCTATCTAATCCATCTAATCGATCTAATCCATCTAATCTATCGAATCTATCTAATCAATCTAATCTATCGAATCTATCTAATCAATCTAATCTATCTAATCTAATCTAATCTAATCTAATCTATATAACCTATGTATCTATACACACTGTATTACTGTTTGAATGTATATATAATGCATGCATATCATATAGTATAAAGCCAGCACACCTTCAGAAACGCATCTTAATGCTTTGCAGCAGGGAACATATGACATTTACATACATTTACAGCAGACAATGGCAAGCAAAGGCATAATTAGAGTACAAAAGAACTTCAGCCCGCAGCTCAACTTTCCTCGCTTTTATGCAAGCGAACAATGCATTGGTGTCATTTGGTGTCAACATGTCAAAAGGGCAGCAAACAAATGCAGCTCCTTGACAGAACAAAGGAAAGGGATGTCTTCCGAATTCAACGCCATACGCATAGCTGAGCTGTATTGTACTGGGATCTTCTGCAAGAAAAACTAACACATACCAGAACCCGCCATAAACATGTTGAGTTGAAGTCAACACGCCAATAATTTCACTGGGAGCGCTTTGAACATTGGCGTTGCGCTTCTTTCAACAAGAGGAGCACAATCAAAATGACATGTGCAATCCACTGTTCTTTTTTCTCGCTGCTTTCTATGACATTCATGCTGGGGCTGAAGTGAAGAAATCTTGCCGGTCTGAGTGCTTGTACGTTAGGGCTGTTTGTCAAAGTTGTTTTGCTCTCCAGTGATACTTACCAGAGCAACGAGCTGCTAGTCAAACGACGTGGGACGGAACACTTGCCCTGCCAATCGGCCTCATCTCGCTTGCCGTAGTACTTTTCCACCAGAGACAAACGCTCCAGATTTCGATACTTGCACGCATGCCCGCAAACCGAGTCACGAGTGTCAACACAGTAATGATTGGCAGGTGCTCGACAGACCACCTCGGGAGGGCAAAGAGTTTCGATCGCCCGCTTTTGACATGCGCCACAACCAGGAAATGGCAAACTCGTGCAGAAACATCTAAGGTGCAGACACACCATCCAAACTTTCCAGGCGCAGCCTTCCAAGGTTTGGGACTTTCAACATTATGTTGGACCAGAAGACTGTTTTTAAAAGCTTGAGAGTGCAAAAACGTAACCTTTCCAGGTTTCTAATTGCAGTCAAATCCAAGTGCCAATGGAACCTCACCCTTCACGCCATTTTCGCCATTCCCGCTCCAAACCTCAGCTTTGTGGTCTGATATGTTCTCGATTGTTCTTGCCCAATCCAAAAATTGTTCCCGAAGCCAAGGTACAAGTTTGTCGATCTTGGCGTTGAGATATGATGACATCCACTCGTTTAGCAGCTGCCCTGTCAGAGAAGCTTGTGGAAACAACTGCATAGCCAACTTACTTGATTTATGCTGACCCGTGCAAAGACATCTCAGCATGATTTGCAGCCTTTTGGCATCTGTGCCAAATCTGCATTTGCATTTGCCTGGACATGGTGACTTGCATTTCCATGCCATGTCACATCGACCTTAATCATTGATCGAAATGGGACCGCTGAGACCGTGACAAATGCAGGAGGCGCAGCTGCAACCACTGCTGCTAATTGCTCGGATGTAGCGGCACCAACACCATGCCTTGAAGCAGACGCTGAGAACAATCCGGATACGAAGATGTTATAAAAACTGTCAGGCAGCCGGCAAGTGTGAGCAAGAGTATCAAGAGTCAACTACGTTCTTAGAATAGCCCAGGCCATCTTGGACATCGTCATGTCACTACTCACTTCGAGCCCATGAGGTTTTGATGTTCATTAATTTTCATTGGCCGATTGCAAAAAACTCTATTTTTGGATCGGTTTCGCCAACTCTTTGGAAGAAGATATGCACGTCTTTTTGCATGCAATGACTCCTTATGAAATCATTTTGTTAACATCCAATCAAATGTCTCTTGACTCTTTCTGTTGTAATTACCTTGTCTTCTTTCCTGAATGGCAGCAACTTTGTTCTCACCAAACAAAAGAAATAAGCCCAAAGAATATCCCCAACAGCAAGAAAGCAGCGGCTGTAGATCCCAAACAGTAATTCCATATAAGCGCGGTAATTTTTGTTTCATGACCAAACAATGCAGTGCATTTTTGCGCCGTCCTGCCCGCCGGCCTCCCCTACTACTAATACTACTACTACTACTACCACTACCACTACCACTACTACTACTACTACTACTACTACTACTACTACTACTACTACTACTGCCACTACCACTACTACTACTACCACCACCACCACCACTACTACCACTACTACCCCTACTATACTACTACTACTACTACTCCTCTGCCTCCTCCTGCTGCTGCTGCTGCTTCTGCTGCTACTATTGCTACTATTGCTATTATTGCTACTACTACTGTTGCTGCTGCTACTACTACTACTACTATTATTACTAGAAGTATTAATAGTACATACCCCCCCTTAAGGGGGGGATGGGTCCCCCTTAACACTAAATATATTTAAACCGACGTCCCCAAAACATTGATGCTTGTAGACCTAAGATTCTGAGGATTTAGATGGATCTAGACATAGTGCATGTCACCAGGTACATGTCTCTTATACGCATGGCACTCAGGTGCAACTACACTTACGTTATTTTTTACCTCATGTTTTCATGCTATACCGCTTTTTTAGTGGCGCTTCGCTTTTGTTGGTTTTTCAAATGCGTTTGCTTGAAGTGTTCATAGGGTGTTCCATGTGATTTTATTTGAATTGTGTTCTGGCATTGCATCTCGCATACACTCTGACATCTTAACAACAGGCTTAAAATTTGTCGATCTTTTGTGTATTATCGTTCTTTACTTACGTCCTTTTCAAAATTCGGCGCGATTTGCGTGAGGTCCGAAAATTGTGTTCTTCTTGCTTCGTATAGATAGTGTTCAACAAAGCAATAAGATAGATTGTTCACTGCTAGCAATGACCGCGTTCAATAAAAACAAATAAAACCACGATTAGATATTTGTCAGATTCTACGTTTTCATGTCTTGAATTTAGCTATATATGTTTATTTTTGGATAAAAATAATCGCGGATTTAGATTCCTGCATCTGGGTCCCGGGATCCGGGTCCCGGATTCCAGAATCCACCTGTCCATTCTGGGTAGAAATCGAGGTTTGAAAAACTATACAGATTTGTTTCGTCTCTGGACTTTCTTTAGATCAGACCTTATAGATGTAAATAGTTTTGGTATGAGTTGTACATTTCTCGCTTGTCTACACGGATGTATTTTTGATATATGTTCTTTTTTTGAAAAAAAATACATGAAGACACAGGTAATCGATGATGGAAAATAAATTCTGCATGTCTTAGGTATGGATAATGATATGTATTTTGTTACCAGGTACATGTCTCTTGTACGCATGGCACTCAGATACAACTGCACTTACGTAATTTTTTACCTCATGTTTTCATGCTATACCGCTTTTTTAGTGGTGCTTCGCTTTTGTTGGTTTTTCAAATGCGTTTGCTTGAAGTGTTCATAAAGTGTTCCATGTGATTTTATTTGAATTGTGTTCTGGCATTGCATCTCGCATACATTCTGACATCTAAACAACAGGCTTAAAGTTTGTCGATATTTTGTGTATTATCGTTCTTTACTTACGTCCTTTTCAAAATTCGGCGCGATTTGCGTAAGGTCCGAAAATTGTGTTCTTCTTGGCTTCGTATAGATAGTGTTCAACAAAGCAATAAGATAGATTGTTCACTACTAGCAATGACCGCGTTCAATAAAAAAAACAAACCACGATTAGATATTTGTCAGATTCTACGTTTTCATGTCTTGAATTTAGCTATATATGTTTATTTTTGGATAAAAATAATCGCGGATTTAGATTCCTGCATCTGGGTCCCGGGATCCGGGTCCCGGATTCCAGAATCCACCTGTCCATTCTAGGTAGAAATCAAGGTTTGAAAAACTATACAGATTTGTTTCGTCTCTGGACTTTCTTTAGATCAGACCTTATAGATGTAAATAGTTTTGGTATGAGTTGTACATTTCTCGCTTGTCTACACGGATGTATTTTTAAAATATGTTCTTTTTTTGAAAAAATAATTACATGAAGACACAGGTAATCGATGATGGAAAATAAATTCTGCATGTCTTGGTATGGATAATGATATGTATATTGTCACCAGGTACATGTCTCTTGTACGCATGGCACTCAGGTGCAACTACACTTACGTGATTTTTTACCTCATGTTTTCATGCTATGCCGCTTACGCTTCGCTTTTGTCGCTGGTTTTTCAAATGCGTTTGCTTGAAGTGTTCATAAAGTGTTCCATGTGATTTTATTTGAATTGCGTTCTGGCATTGCATCTCGCATACAGTCTGACATCTAAACAACAGGCTTAAAGTTTGTCGATATTTTGTGTATTATCGTTCTTTACTTACGTCCTTTTCAAAATTCGGCGCGATTTGCGTAAGGTCCGAAAATTGTGTTCTTCTTGGTTCGTATAGATAGTGTTCAACAAAGCAATAAGATAGATTGTTCACTGCTAGCAATGACCGCGTTCAATAAAAAATCAAACCACGATTAGATATTTGTCAGATTCTACGTTTTCATGTCTTGAATTTAGCTATATATGTTTATTTTTGGATAAAAATAATCGCGGATTTAGATTCCTGCATCTGGGTCCCGGGATCCGGGTCCCGGATTCCAGAATCCACCTGTCCATTCTGGGTAGAAATCAAGGTTTGAAAAACTATACAGATTTGTTTCGTCTCTGGACTTTCTTTAGATCAGACCTTAAAGATGTAAATAGTTTTGGTATGAGTTGTAAATTTCTCGCTTGTCTACACGGATATATTTTTGAAATATGTTCTTTTTTTGAAAAATAATTACATGAAGGCACAGGTAATCGATGATGGAAAATAAATTCTGCATGTCTTGGTATGGATAATGATATGTAAATTGTCACCAGGTACATGTCTCTTGTACGCATGGCACTCAAGTGCAACTACACTTACGTAATTTTTTACCTCATGTTTTCATGCTATGCCGTTTTTTTAGTGGCGCTTCGCTTTTGTTGGTTTTTCAAATGCGTTTGCTTGAAGTGTTCATAGAGCGTTCCATGTGATTTTATTTAAATTGTGTTGGCATTGCATCTCCCATACATTCTGACATCTAAACAACATGCTTAAAGTTTGTCGATATTTTGTGTATTATCGTTCTTTACTTATGTCCTTTTGCAGACCCGGTGCGCTTTGCGTAAGGTTTGAAAATTGTGCTCTTCTAGGTTTGTTTTCTCCAGTATAAAAGAGTTTAAAAACGCAAGAAGGCGAGTTATGCACCAGTAGCAATGAATCAGCGTTCGAAAAATATTGCCTTGTTTTTTTCAAATGTTTTTTTTGCGTTTTGTATTTACATCTGTTTTTGTATTTGCATCTTTTTCTGCCGATCTGCAACTGACACCGGCTCCTTCACGACCATGACAGGCACAAACTGGGCCATAGACCGCATCCACTTCGGAAGCTCCAGCTGCAAGTCGAAAGCCATACGAAGATAGCAATACAAGCTGCACGTCCTGGTGTGCCCAGACACATAGGTGAAGGTGTCCCTGTCACCCTGCCGCACGGCCTTCATCGGGCCAAGCCACCCTTCTTATTGGAACATTGCTGCCAGCTTCTCCTTCCAGTGCGCGCCGTGAACGTTGGGAAATTACAGTGGGAGCACGCAAACTTTATGCTCCAAATCTTCCAGAAACAACACTGATTCGTGCGATCCCCATCTTGACCGATTTCTTTAGAAGTTGAGGTCCGGTGGAAGAAGGAGGAAGAGAAGGGATAACATATGATCCAACAAATCTCACCTGACAGGTAGGGACTTAGTTGCTCTGTTCGCCTGCGTCAAACAGAGAAACCAATCGTTTCATAGAGCAAATAGCTTGGAAAAGAGTGGTTTTCGGGTTCTAGTTGCTTTGTTCGAGTTGCTCTGTTCCGCCTCCGTCCAACAGAGCAACCAAACCTTTGGCATATGTCGGTTTTGTCTGGCAGGCCGATATGGGTGATGAGTACGATATTATTTTTATTATTACTACTACTGCTACTGCTACTGCTACTGCTACTACTACTACTACTACTACTACTACTACTACTAGAAGTATTAATAGTACGTGCGGGTTCCGCGCGTCTGCGTTTCGCGCGGGTTCCGCCCGTGTTGTTCTGCGCCAGTGCCGCGCGCGTGGTCGCATTCAAATTTCTTAAAGAACTTAAAATATTACGACGAATATTATTACTACTTCTACTAATTGTAATCTAGTCAATATTACGATTAGTATCATTTCTACTACATCTACGATATTTTTATTACTACTACTCCTGCTACTACTGCTACTACTACAACTACTACTAGAAGTATTAAGAGTATGCACGGGTTCCGCGCGTCTACGTTTCGCGCGGTTTCCGCGCGTTATGCGCGTCTGCATTTTGCGCGGGTTCCGCGCGTGTTGTTCTGCGCGGGTTCCGCGCGTGTAGCCGCATTCAAATTTCTTAAAGAAATTAATATTTTACGACGAATATTACTACTTGGGAACCTTTGCATAATAACCTTGGGGACCTTGAGATACAACCTTGGGAACCTTGACAACCTTTGCTTGGGAAACTTGGGAATCTTGAGGGAACCTTTACAATGCAAATGCAACCTCGGAAAGCTTGAGGAAACGTTGACAATATAACCTTGGAACCCTTGAGAACCTTTTACAATGTAACCTTGGGAACCTTGAGGGAACCTTTACAATACAACCTTGGAAAGCTTGAGGAAACCTTGACAATATAACCTTGGAACCCTTGAGAACCTTGTACAATGTAACCTTGGGAACCTTGAGGAAACCTTTACAATACAACCTTGGAAAGCTTGAGGAAACCTTGACAATATATGACAATATAACCTTGGAAACCGTGAGAACCTTGTACAATGCAACCTTGGGAACCTTGAGGGAACCTTTACAATACAACCTTGGAAAGCTTGAGGAAACCTTGACAATATAACCTTGGAAACCGTGAGAACCTTGTACAATGTAACCTTGGGAACCTTGAGGGAACCTTTACAATACAACCTTGGGAACCTGGACCACGTTTACTTGGGAACCTTACATAATAATCTTGGGAATCTTGACAACCTTTACCTGGAAACTTAACCTTGCAGGGAACCTTGAAGGAACCTTGAGGGAACCTTTTGGGAACCTTTTGGGCACCTTGAGGGAACCTTGAGGAACCTTGGCAACCTTGGGAACCTTGAGGGAACCTTGGGAACCTTGGGAACCTTTACTTGGGAACCTGGGAACCTTTACTTGGGAACCTGTACTGGGAACCTGTACTTGGAACCTGGGAACTTTGGGGGAATCAGTTTTGAAGCTGCTCCGGTCTGCTCCGAAACCTTTACTATGGCTGAAGACCCCAAAGCATTCTGCTGTTGGGGAAACAAATTGTACATTCTATTTTGAAACAAGGTAATGGGACATGTGATGAAATGTCTTCGCTTTTCAAACAACGAGTCACTGCCGAGAGCCAGCATTCCAAGCTTCATCAGCTCGGCTGGACCTCCGCACAAGAAGAAAAACAACACTCCGAGCACTTGATCAGACTTGATCAGACTAGATCAAAAACATTTTGAAAACAGTGAGACTTTGCAAATCCAGGTCAAAGCGGCATGTCAGCTGAACTCAACTCCATCCGCTGAGTAATGACCTGATGCAAAATGGCTGCAATTGCCTCTGAAAGATTTAAAAAAAAAGATAGAATGCTCCGTGAATTTTGTCAATCTCATTTTGCATCTTGCAAACTTTGGGGCTACCGCAGACAGCATCTGCGTCAGTGCTGTTTGAGCCATTCTCTGGTTGGACTGGCTTCTGGAGTCCTCTGCTGCGCCAAAATGATGATGAAATAATAGTCAAAAGAACATACTCGACCACTCGATATCTTTGCGAATGCTCCAAAGCATCTTTGGCATCTTGCAGCTTGCGGCCCCGACTCTGTAGAGTTTCATGCAGGTATCCACGGCAAGCATGAGGCTTTGACCATGGACCTGCAGCAACTCCAGGAGTCAATATGGAGCACCATCAAAACACTCTTAGAATGTTCAGCCACAAGACTGAATTGACTAAATGCAGGTTTTGTCGTACCGAAATACCATAGGCGGCTCGGCATGTGTTTCTACATTTTGTTTCGTAAATTTCAATCAGACTTCCAAACTGCCTTTCCGTCTTTCCAAAGTTGTTCTGCGGGGTGTTTCGTGACAGTTGATTTGGTTAAGAGTATCTTCAGCATGATCAGTACTGTTGTGGTATTTTTTTGCGTTTGTTCAAGACCTCTTTGAATACACTTTGAGAATGCTTGAGAGCTCCATGGAGCATATTTTTCAATGCCTTCACATGCGGTCTGAGTTGCTACCGTAGTTACCCGACAATGCAAGCATTTCTAAATTGGAATGCAAAATTGCAAAAACAACCAGAAAACAAAGCCACAAAGCCGTCAAATGCTTCGCCTCACACACCTGCGATGTCACTGCTGCATTGAGGGTGCTGATCATGTGCATTTGAACCTAGGCAGTGGCGGCAGTGGTATCGTCACAAAATTCGCAACCCTTGCCTTTACTGTTATTTACTGTCTCGTGTTTTCTGGTTGACTAAGCTGACTATGAAACGATCTGGATATCTCTTGAAGTGAATGGAGCTGCAAGTATCTTGACTGGGTTCTTTACCGTGTCATCTGCAGACTCGGCACAGTTGCACACAGAGTCTATTACAGCATCCTTAGAAAGGCGAGGCCGAGGCGGGTGCATGTTCAAGTATGAAGTCTTGAGACACGTCAAACATCCCAAAGAAGCGCAGAGGATCGCAGAGGGCAGAGGACCACACGATCAAATGCCTTCCCGACTCTGGTTTGAATGGGTCTGAGCCTTCCAGGACACGATCTGCTTCTCTCAGACTATGAACAAACTCTGATTTTCCACAAATTCTTCACTGGCTCTCGTTTCAAGTAAAGTTGCAAACCATGATGCATTTATCGAAACTTGCCTTTGCCAGTGAGGAAACCATAAGTTATCTGCTTCTGGATCGCCTTCAGTTCAAGCGATGCATGCTAGGCGAAAACGATGTGTGCGCTGGATCTTACTTGTCTTGTCAACGTTCCATTTCCAGCAGTGAAATGTTGTCGGGCGAGGAAATTGCATGCCATTGATCAAAATCAGCATTGCAAGCACAGCTGCAAGTGCGACAATCATGTTATTGACATTTAATTGTATAATTCCACTAAATTCCATCAAATCCCACCAAGTCAAACGGGGGGCCGATAACGAAAAAAAGGTGCACATTTGTCAAGAGATCTCTCTGGGCGTAGCAAGAGCGGTGTCACAAAATTTCAAAAAACGTGCCCGTTTCGAAACAATCACGTCTGGGAACGAAATTATGCGAAATTTGTTCGAACACGCGTGATTCTAGCCATCTTCGCACATTATTGAATCCTAAAGCATTTCATGTTGCCCACCCTGCTAGAATGGGCACACTATGCCCAAGGAGACTTCCCTGCATGCAATTTTAGTGATTCAGCCACTTACCAATTCGCAAAATATTGAAACTGGCCTCAAGAGCAATGACCACGACCTTCGGTAGACCTTAGCAAGTGTTCAATGCTGGTGATATATGATACATTTTGAGATGTTGGAAATGCATTGGAAAAATTCAAAACCAGTCGGACCAGTCTGCTGAATTTTTCTCAGCAACCAGCCGACAGCTTCACAGGCTAGCTTGAAGGACAGGAAAAAATCCGTGGCATCGACACCAGCTCCAGATGCAGGTAAATTGTCCAATCTGCGGCGGAAATGCAATCAAGACTCAAACCTGACAAGAATCACATTATTTTGCAACAGTCTGCTCAATTTTTCACGGATATAAAACTGTTCAAACCAAACATTGTCCAAAAGGGCGCACTGTTTCAAGTCTGCTTCCACACTATCCCGAAGCTCCTCGCATCAAAACCAATAGATTGTGTGCGAAAAATTGTTTGATGTCCAACAAATCAAATGAATGTCCTTGAGTTTTCGAGGAACTGTGTTGCGGAGTTTGTCCAAAGCATCTCTCAGAACCTGCTGCAACGAATGCAGACTGCACTTTTCTAAAATGGTTGTTTTCACGTTTGTCGAGAATACATTCCAATAAGTTTTCCCGTTGCATTTTGGCCCAGTTTGGGGCTTGCACGATGTCAGCACTTCGCACTTCTGGCCCTCGCGTCTCGAAAGATTGGGTGGTCGGCTGTATCATGCCAAACCAACTCACCCAACCATCGCAATCTACCGACCCAAACTTGGCTTGGACGTTGCAGCGGAAAGACCAAGTAAGATTGCAAAAAATGTCTCAGGTGCACATCCAATTTCCTACAGTGTCGTTGAGAAATGGAGGGGAAAAAAACGAGATTCGCTGGCCACGCTGGAAATCACAAACCATTTCCCAAACACGTGCCGCCAGGGAAATATGCGCTACGCGGTTGTTTAACGTGTGATCAAGTAGATGGAAGAGGCAACAACCGTCCCATAGTTGATAAAGACATACCTTTCACTGCGTCGTCACGCAATGTGTAAATTATGTGATGACCATCATGCCCATATTGTACACATGTGTTTCTGTCCTGGTCACCTAAATGCATACAAACAAAAACATGAACGAACAGGCGTCAAGCAATTTTTTTAGTGGCACAACATTGTGGATTGAGCCTTTGAATGACGACCCTCACTGGCAAGTAAATCTGCATACATTTTTTTGACCATGTGGGGTTGGCAATTCAGGTCGTGGTGCCTTGCTTTGGGCATGGCACCCCCAACCCCTCATTGGGTGGTTGAGGGTGGGACGCAAAAATTTCAAAAACAAAAGAAATGTTGAACATGACAACATTGAGACATAGAATGTCATAGAAATACATGTGTCACATTGACAATTGACGTTCACAATGAACTTGAGGGAAAACGGCGTTCGGTTGGTTCATATGCATTCACCACTTCATTCACAGTCTTAAATTGTTTGCTTACGGTTTGCATCATTAAGTTTCTGAATGACGACCCTCACTGGCAAGTAAATCTGCTGGCATACATTTTTTTGACCATGTGGGGTTGGCAATTCAGGTCGTGGTGCCTCCCCATTTCTCATTCGACATGAGTTGCCATATCGAACATGGGTCAAAGAAAGTTCTGGCACAACCACATTGGAGTAAAAATGACACATCAAAACGTGAAGGTTCGTCGGCAATGTTTGACTCCGTCGGTGCTCTTGTAATCCAGGCATTCCAAGATTGTTCAAATTCCAGTTGAAGACAGGCGTTGAGAATTGGTGGGGCATTGTCACTGGTGGTGTGACAGGAGATGAATGCATCCCGTACACCGTCGTTATCAGTGTGGATCACAATGTTACATCCAGCGAGCATCTCCTTCCAAAGCCACATTGCGCAGAAGACCGCGAAAAACTCACATTCGAAAATAATCGTCTTTCTTTTCGACACATTGATCTTTTTCAACAAATCTTCATCAAGTCTTTCGGAAAAGAAGTTTACCTTCTCACCCAAACTATTCACCAGGACTGCACCTACTCCAGCTACAGAAAAATCTCCGCCGCTTTCATGGGATGCGTCTGTGAAGATGAACCAGGTCATGGTGCTCTTCTTGGTCAAAGTCCTAGGGACCTTCATCTGCAGCAGCCCACACAAACGCTCCAGGGATGTCAACAGGACATCTGACAACCTGCCATCGCCAGTGTCGTATGCGTGCTGTGTCACCGCAGAGAGGCAACGTTTAGCCACACGGCCAAAGATTTGGCCTGACGCGAACTGCATACGGCCTCTCAGCCGCAGAGCTTCCTTTTTGGTCATACGACCGGACTGAATGACACTTAAAATGGTGTCCAGCAACTCCAGTGCCCGCTTTTCAGTGTTGTCGATCAGGACAAGTCCTTGATGTAGGTCGCTGACATCCACTGACACCCCCAGTGCTGTAACTGTGGGAGAGAATGGCGGTGCTTTAGGGCCATCTTCCGCAAACTTCCAGCCCAACATCCTAAACACCGCTTTCACAGTGAAATCCACCGATTGAGATTCCGCCATAGTGGCCAAAGAAATCAAATCGTAAAAATAATTCGTTGTAATCACCATGAAGATGGTCGTCAAGACCGCCCAGATGCTGTGTGACACCCGTAAAAAGGAATGCACAGACTTCACACTCCCAAATGGGAGGGCTTTCAAACGGAAAGCTTGCAGAGTTTTGGTGTTGGGGTCACCTACAACGATCACAGCATACTTGCGTGACCTGGGATGCACTGCGCACTGTCGGTAGGCCGGCGCTCTTCAAATCGAAGCTCCTGATGTTCCACCTTTCTCCAGAAAGGCCGAGGTGCATCAATGTTGATAACATCCCGGCCACGACGTCCAGTGTATGCGGCTTTGGGCTTTCCAGTGGTTGAGCGGTTGCGTTAATCCCTGATGCTGAGAAATCGTCCACGCAGCGGATCTTTCCGCCTTGCTCAACTCCAAACCTCTTACTGAGGGGGATGTCCGAGGGGATCTCTGCCAGGGGCAATGGCCCTTCCAGCTCACCTTTGGTGACCTCATCCAAGGTCTGCTGCCACACAGACTGCGCTATCTCCTCATTGAAGAAAACGATCTGATCATAGGTCAAACCATATCTCTGCGCAACGGCTTGCTGTCGCAGCTCCCCTTCGGTCAGCGTCACAGGTGTGAATTGCTTCGGCCATAGGCCTGTCTCAAAAGTGGGCCCGGTCAGGGTGGCCCCATCACAGAACTCCTCCACGACGCCGATATCAGGATAATTGATGCTTTCCAGCATCTCCTTCCAAAGCAGTATGCGCTTCGTGCGCACAACTTCCTCCACACCAGGGTCCAATCGAGCATGCAGATCAGTCTCTGCCGGTCGGAGCTCCAACGATCTCCTCAACCAGAATTTCAAAGCCTGGGATCAATGCGATCGGCAGAGGTCATGCCCAAGCTTTTTGACATGCAGGACCTCAGGGTCTCAGGCAGGTAGCACTGGAAGGAGATTGGGTGTCCTGCTGCAACCGCTCTTTCAACAAACTCTTCGGGCGTCCATGGCGTCCCCCAGATTTGCTGTTGGACATTCACATCCAGCTTGCTTTCGTTCTCTGACTTTGGGACATTTGCACCTTTTTCACAATCCACCACATCGCAAATTTTCAAAGGGGAAATCCATTCATGCAAAAAGTTGTCGCCATCATTGCAATTATGCAAAGCGGCGACTGAAAACTCACTCACTTTTCTCTTGAACCGCAGGGCCTCAACATTCAGGTAATCACATGCTTTTCATGTGAATCCAAAGGCTACTAGGGAGGCCCAAATGAACGCGACCAAAATATGAGCTGTTTTGAAGGGCTAGACATGGGCCTCAACTTGACGCCCTTCACAGGCCACCCTAAAGCCCTAAGACCTTTAAAGTCCACACCTATACGCTCTTCAAACCCACTTGTCAGGAATGCAGCTACGACCCTTACAGCCCACCCTACCACCTTCAAAGTCCAAAACAACCCCCAAACCCGCTTTCCATAAGCGCAGCTGCAACCTTTACACGCCGACCTACGACCCTTCAAAGTCACACCACGACTCTGCTACGACCCTCACAGGCCAACCTACGACCCTTACAACACCAGGATAAAAGTTCTTCCTCCTGACTAGGTACTAGGTACTCCAACCCTCTCCCCTTAGCTCCTGACAGGCTGCACACGAATGACATGGCGGATCGCGGAGCAGCTGGTTTGCCTTAAAAGAACTTAATTTATTCCGACTTGAAATACGATCCGCCACGCAGGCCACGCGAAATAAGGGCGGCGGAGCATGATGCTATGTACAAAACACCAAACGGGAAAAAACCTTCTTTCTTCCTCCCGATGAAAAGGGCACACCTACGATCTTCAAACCCGCTTGTCAGCACAGCGCGAAGCTGTAGGAGTGAAAGCTGGAAACGTCAGACTTGCAAGCGCCATATCAAAGACAAAACCTTGGAAGAGACGCGCAGTCCAGAGACCCCATTTAGAAGACAGCCAGGGATACAACGCTAATTAGGTAGACAAGACATCCTCAGAAAAATCCTCACACCCTCCAAAACATCACCTGACCTATTATTATAAGGCCCAAACGGGGTATGTGGTCCCGCTCTTATAAATTTACAAGTAAAGTGGTCCCGCCGTCGGCGGAACCGGTCCCGCCTGCAACCTGGAATCGTGGGAATTCCCACGTTTTGCGGTCCCGGCGGTCCCGCTGCGGTCCCGCCTAGAGGAATTGCGTACTTTCGCACACAAAATGCACTGTCAAGTTTACTGCCGCGTCAGACAACTTTGTGGTAATCCCCACGTTTCGCTGTCCCCCCTCCGCGGTACCACCTAGAGGAATTGCGTGGGTCCCCACACAGAAGCAACATCAGGTGTTTGCAGGGACATGGTGATCCAATCACCATGGACATGTAGGTGTCGAATACATCAACTCAGATATTTCCAAAATCGAAAACCAGCTTCTCTCGCTCAACACCCGTCCAAATTCAATGCGCTCCAATAGATACCATTGTCAATGGCAACTCTCACACCATCGGGTCGGACAATGAATATGACACTCCCGACAAGCGCATCCATCGCACTCTGCCGAATATACACAACGATTGGCAACGCCATAGAATTTACACAATCTTGCCAGAACAGCAGAGAATATACATAGATATGTGCATGGTAATCTGATCACCATGAACATGCAGGTGTCATATGCAAAGAATCCGATACAAAATAAAGTGCGACCTCACAAAATACAAGTTCACCTTGCATCAAATGGTTCCCAACGCCAAACGACGCTCATCCTTATAATTAAATCACATTGACGCAATACTACACCCTCGCACACACATATCTGGTATTTTCCAATGCGTAGCAGCAGCGGAGCTTTTTGAACAACACGAGGCGCAATTTGGGATGTGACTTTGACTTCTGCGTGGTTTCATGGGCCTGGAAATGGGGCTTGATTTAGGTTGGAAAAACGGTCTCGTCATGTGAGCCTCCAATGTTTCAACCTGGCACGCTGGATTAGTGTATTTTGACATAGCATCACGCGGTGAGCAAATCGTGTCAAAAGAGGGGCTCAAAAACTGGCAGCAATTTTGGGTCTCAATTTGTGTTTTTGGGGGACCCAATTTTGCCTCCCCAATTCCATTGAACCTTGTTTCGGAACGGCCACAGAAATGGCCCCCATAGGTTCCAAAAATGCGGCTGTGTAGCGGGCCAATTTTTGGTGCCACATTTTGTGAACAATTTGGCTTGATTATGACAAGCGCGGCGCGAACGAAAAGAAAGAAATGCGACCCAAAAAAATTGAAACTAGGGAGGCCCAAATGAACGCGACAAAAATATGAGCTGTTTTGAAGGGCTAGACATGGGCCTCAACTTGACGCCCTTCACAGGCCACCCTAAAGCCCTAAGACCTTTAAAGTCCACACCTATACGCTCTTCAAACCCACTTGTCAGGAATGCAGCTACGACCCTTACAGCCCACCCTACCACCTTCAAAGTCCAAAACAACCCCCAAACCCGCTTTCCATAAGCGCAGCTGCAACCTTTACACGCCGACCTACGACCCTTCAAAGTCACACCACGACTCTGCTACGACCCTCACAGGCCAACCTACGACCCTTACAACACCAGGATAAAAGCTCTTCCTCCTGACTACTGGGGAGGTCCATTTTTGCGCGTCTGCTTTTTCTGCATTTGCAGGTCCAAAAAAGGGCCCCTTCTTTGTCATATTGTTTTGCTCCAATTTCCACAGCCTTGAGGTGTTTTGTTCTAATTGCCATGGTCTCGCGACACTGGAGTTCAAGCTTTGCACTGACTCGGTCCTGCAATTGGTACTTGAGAGGGGGAACACGAAAGGTAGGTAAGCAAGAAAGGAACCGAAGAAAAAATGAAGGGGAGAGGGCAGGGAAAAAACATAAAGTGGAGTCTGGTAAAAGCGACGCGGCCATTTTCTTTCTAAAAATATGAAGTGGAGTCTGGTAAAAGCGACTGAAAGGCTTCGGCGGTGTGGTTGGGGTTGGTGGTGGTTGTGGTGTTGGTGGTGTTGGTGGTGCTTACTCTCCCCAGAAACATGGCAATGCAACCGACCACGTATCAGCCTGAAAACCTCAATTGACGTACCAATGCTGGGTGATATAATTGAACAAAATGGTGACGGGCTCCTCGAAGAGTCGCATATGCCAGCTGGATGGCCCCTACACATTGATGGAGCTGTAAGACAACGATGTATCCACCAACTAGATGATCTACTCAGCGAATACGATATGAAACGGGATTTGGCCGAAATCAACCGCAAAGCACCCTGGTGGTCGCACAAAGCAGTCTGGAACAAATGGTACATGGAACCGAAAGCAAGCCATACCTTAAGCCAAATGTGGATCAATGCGCAGGACAGCGACCTACGCCGGTGGCCTCAGCGCTGTTACTTCCTTGCCGACGCCACAAATAACTGATAGCCCCTTCCTCAAGGCACTCGGCACTCCAACAATTCGGACTGCCCCGGCACAAACAGGAGAGCTAGCCCAAAGGGCAGCTGAAGAATGGGAACGTGTGCGAAAACAAAGCTGTGGCAATCTTGACCAAAATGCAACAAGGCAAAACGACTCTCATCAAGAAAGATGGAGGAGAAATGCTCATTGCCATAGTGCTAGATAAGCCACTCTCAGAAGCCCAGGCGCTAGTGGATAACCCTGATACCTTTATGCTTGAAATTACGAAAATCATCCAAAACAAGCATGCGCATCCTGTTATCGCACAAATGCTCCCACCCTGATGTGCGTGACGACTTGCCTCTTTCAGAATGTGCCCCTGCCTCATCAGAAAGTCAAAGCAGTCAATACGGAAACAACGAATCGCTCGCTGCCTCCAACGCAATTTCAGTAAGCCCTATATACGCTCTACCGTCAACATGGGATACCCACGGCTGATGGTCCAACATCCCGCCCATGCCCAACCTGCACGTGTCTTCCTGCACCGTTCAACGGTCCTACTGACCAACATGGGATACCCATGGCTGGTTTGCACGCCCCTGCTACATTGCATCCAGTGTAATTTTCGTAGTTGCCTTCATTGCCTTTCAATTCTTGTGATGTGTTGTGAGTAGGAGAAGGTTGGGGTCCTTCGCTTGCACCTGTTGGTAAGAGAGTGATGGTCTTGGAAGGGAAGGGTAACTAACCAGCAGTAGCTAGGATAGATGATGTCAAAGTACATCCGCGCCATGGCGTCTTTGTGTTCCTCATTCAGCGCTTGCTAGCATAATGGAACAGCACTGTCTTCGAGTGTCTTCGAGTGTGAGACCATGCAGCCATTTTGCAGACCGCGGATCACCTCCCTTTCTTACATTTGAGGCTAGCTAACCTGCAATGGAAGAGGCTGCTGTCAACCAGCAGACTGACATTCCGTACACAGCCCCAAGACACGGGAACATGATCTGATGGATGAATCAACGCAGCCGCCGCCGGCATCAACGAGCCACAGTGAAGGACGCAACCTCCTTTTGCTGCAAGATTATGTTCGAAAGGTTTGCCAAGCACAACTGATGCTCGAACAAACATCTGCTTCATTGCAGAGACAGAAATTTTAACTGGAATCTTCAGCGAACATGACCGACGAACGCTGCGCACAGCTTGTCAATGCCTTAACAGCCTTCGTATCCGGGTTGAAGCCAGAGCGAACACAGTAGAACGTGCAATGATTGAGCAGCAGCTGCAGTTTATGCAATCAAGGGTGCAGCCAGTTCTCACCGAAGACCTCCGCACAGCTGACACCAGCTGCCCTTCCGGAACCTGCCGACCATGGTATGTCGCAAGATCGTCCTTGCTGACCATTTTGAATATGAACACTTTGGTGCCATTCGATTACAACCTGTTGACAACCCATTGGACGAATACTTTGGTGCCAATCAAAGATGATGATTTTGGAAAAGCACTACTGAGCGGATTCGGAGTGTGCCCAGTGCCTTAGTGTAGCTTGCTCGACATTACTTCTCACCCTAGATCCTTCTCACCGTCGCTTTCTTTAGTACAGTCGAGGTCCCTTTCTGGCCGCCATGTTTCTACTGGTTTTTTGGATCCTGTTTTGGGAGCCTTGATGAAGCAGGTTTGTTGGCATTCGAGGCGCTCCAAGGCTTACCGAGGCCGAGGCCTGCCCGAGGCACGCATGGCCGGTTTCGCAGAAACCACCACTTATGGGAACCTAGAATGTGGCAGGGCCAAGTCTGGGAGGCGAGACCTGATGGGGAGTCAACGCGTGGCAAGGCCAAGTTTGGAAAGAGGCATGGAAGCCGCAAGTGGGCAGAAGAGAACTCCGCAACACGAATGCGTCACTGAGAGAAGGGGAGGAAACGGCAGAAAACCCCCTCCCCCCCATACAATGTGCCACACACCCCATTGGGCATCCGCAGGGCGGGTTGCTTTCTATTACTTTGTATTTCTCAAACGCCGGAAATGCATCCGTGGCCATTTTTTGGTGGTTTTTGGCATCCGCAGTGGTCCTTCGCAAGGGTTCTCCCGCATCCGCAGGGGCATCCGCAGGCATCCGCGCGTGCGTTGGCAGATATGTGGATCAAAATGGCTGGTTTTCCGGACCTTGCCTTGCGACGTTGCTGCCTAGGTTGATAGAAATCGCAAGGGCTTGTAACCATCCATCCTGATTTAAATTTTCCTCCTTGCAATATCCTCTCGAAAATTATAAGCTTCGAAACATGGTGCGTTTTAGGGCCATCCTTTGTTTGGGGGTACCTATCCAGTGTCAACGTCTGCAGTTTTATAGACGACCTTGGTGTCAGCGCTTCTATAGAGATTTCATGGCTCCGCTAATGTGAAAACACCAGCGCGGCGTGGCAGCTCTTTTTCACAGCTCGGACTTGAGCCAAACCACACAGGTTGGACAGCTCAGTCACTCTTCTTCTTAGAAGAGTCGTGCAGAGTAAAACGCAGTGACACTCAAACGTTCTCAAACTACTTCAAAAGAGTTCTCAAGCTTTAAAAACGTTCTTCCAGCTTCTCCAAATAAAACGTCTCCAGCTCAAACTCACAAATACCCTACAAAACTCCTACCAAATACAGTCACAACATCAAGTTCCTAGGACATGGGTCAGACAACATCCAAAAACACCACAAACCACAAAATGTAGAAAAAGCGCCGTGCACAGATCTGCGGTCAGATCCAACGCTTCATCAAAATTCCTACAGAACTACGCAGGCAGACGCGTACGTCAACCACGCACACCAAACACAAGCGCAGAGCGTAAATTCACAAACCTAATTAAACTAAAGCAATACCGTGTCAAAAGGATTGTTTCACCCTCGACTCCCACATGCTGACGTCAAGCTCCTTCTTTTCGCTCCAGACGCAACACGATCAGTCACAGGGAAACACAAACGCAACAAGCAAACAAAACAAGACAAAACAAAAACAAACGAAAGAAGATGATGTGTTCCCTGTGTCGGTCTGTCTTATGTCAAGTTATGTGACACAGCAGCTCTTGTTCATAAAATGAACTTCTGACCCCAGTCCTTCGAGCCGATGTCTCAACTGGTAAACTCGATTCCAGGTTTCCAGTTAACAAACCTCAAGTTCTTCAAATAAAGGTTTGTTGAAACAATTCCAGCTGCTACAAGTCTACAAAACTCAATTTCACTAGATGAATACAAAAACATCGAAACACTTCCAAAAGTTCTCAAATCAAACTGGTTCTCATCCAAACGTGAATAACCAGCTCATTAGTCACAAGCTGACTAACTCCTCAAGAACGAAGTGATTTACATAAGGTATCTGTACAACCTTCTTCTGGATACAAAACATAGTCAGAACACAACGTTCCTTCTCCAAATCAGCTTTCCACATAGAGATAGCATCTCACAGCTTCAAATCTCAATGTAGAATAGAATGTTCTGTTCAACATTGTCAATGTAGGTCAGCCAAATACAGTTGTATCGCTGAAGTCTTTCGACCACTGTAATAGCCAATCCACAATGTAGACCAAAGTCTTCTCAAAACAATGTCGTCCTCATAGAGATAACCAAAGTCTTCTCAGGAACGATAAAATGCATACCATAAGATCAAGGGTATGATCCATAGGTCACGATGACGATGATGTAGGTATTGTCCTCACAATACCGAAACATCTCATCACAAAACTCTCAGACAAATAAGATGAGCCAATGTGGCCATTGTCCTCACAATGCCAATGCATCTCAAGGTCCAAGACTCAAAGTATAGTAGGTTCTCTCCATCAGATATTTCCAGCTAGCTTAAACTCTTCTCCAAGAGTTTCTAGCTGTGTTCTCATCACTTGGAGAGAATAAACTTCTCAGTGTCGAAGACACAATACAAAATCTCAATGTCAAACCAATGTAGGTATCTTCAGTTCAAGCAATAAGCTGTACCAGACTCAAGTCGAATCCAGAATAAGATGTAGAACTGATCAATATACCACAATCAGGTCAGCACTGATCAATGACATCTCAAGATGTCAGAAAATGGTAAGTCCAAAGACTAATAGAATATTGTGATACAGGTTGGCCACAATCCACAGATTCCTTCCGCAATAAGTAGAGTGTTCTCTACCATTCTTTCGCGTACACATGACGCGATGAACTCTTGTAGTAGCCTTCCACGTATCTTCTGTGCATAAAACTATACAACCATGATGAATGGCATGTCGCTTCACCCTTACCCAAAGGGTGCTCCCACAAGGTGTCAAATTTCCATACCCCCTTTCGACATGACATCTCATCCACTCACATCACTGCCATGTACGGATCCCAATAGTATTCGATGATCCGCAGAAAAATGTTCATGTTCCAGATCACATTTATGATCAAAAGATAGTCAAAGAAGAACACGTCTTCCAGAACACAAAGTAGATGATAAAGCATCATCCAAAACTCATCTCGTTCGATACATGCATAATGTCGTAACTTCCAAATTCAAAATCTTCTCTGTCGCGAAAACTAGATGTAGGAATACCAGATTCAGTCCAAAGACTCCTGAGGTCTTTCCTGTACTAAACTTGTCTTCCAAAATCCAGTTCTTCGGATAAACCATGGCGTCAATAACGATGTATCTACAGTGCTGTTGTCTTCCTACAACAAACAAAACAACAACAACAACAACAACAACAACAACAACAACAACAACAACAACAACAACAACAACAACAACAGAACAAAACAAAACAAACACACACACACGAGACCCAAGACGAAACCTAACGTCACACGATCGGAGTCAACACGAAAACAAAGGCCAACTGTTTCAGCTAATCCGCACCTTCGTGAAGAAGGTAGGCGTATGAAAAGAAGACGAAAGTGAAGTAATATCACTCATGCAACTCATCTCAAATTCAAAGCAAGTGAAGTACAGTTCACAGTCACTGCACAACCAATTCAAAACACTCTGAATGAAAATCGTTCACAGTTAGGGTTCAGGCTAGCTAAGTTCGGCACAATGTTCGCTATCCCCCTTTCAACGTCTGATCCATCCTAATGATCTCATATGTGTGATATGTCTTGTCTAAGTCCATATCATGACATGAAAGTGTAATGTGTCTGCAATCATGGCATCAGATTCCCCGGAAGATTTTTCCATTAGTTAGACTCAGATTCCGTCTGAGTTTCTTCCCAGGTTCTCATCATGTGCCAGGTGCCATGACAAACTTATTGAAACACATGTACATGATCAAGTTCCAAAAAAACAAAAGCACCAAGACATGAACATACAAGTTCAAACATGACAAGTACCGCAATCAAGCCAATCAAGAACAACTTCAACCTTCCTTCATGATGTCTCCCTCAGATCTGTCAGCAACTCCAAGTTCTGAATGCCTTCAAGAAAGTTGCTCTCGCCATCGTCATTGAGAGACATATGACAACAAAACGAACCTCAAACAACTAACAAAGCAACATGTAGATCCAAGTCGTGTCACTCGGCGTATCC
This sequence comes from Cladocopium goreaui, assembly GCA_947184155.2. NCBI lineage: Eukaryota > Dinophyceae > Suessiales > Symbiodiniaceae > Cladocopium > Cladocopium goreaui. The sequence continues at coordinate 39,609 of CAMXCT020006776.1, read as the reverse complement.
CCCCTTTTAAACTCACGCTTGATCTCTGTACTCAGCCATATCGTCTTATTGGAAAACAACGAGTGAACCTCGAGTTGACAGAATAGTCAGCTATTCTCTCGTCGTCAAAACAGACGAATTCAGGTGCCTTTGGCAACCTCCTCAGGGGTATACCCGCCGGTACTCGCTCGTCCCCTTTATCTGGACATACCCTAGCGGGGCAAATGCCGCCGTACCCGTCGCCGGGTCATGGCGACCAGTGGGTGATACACACCGAATGCGGCCCGTGGACTCCTCAAGTACTTGGCAAGGTGGGGTCTTGATATCTGTCACTTCTCTCTGCAAAGGGTAGCTCATCGGTAACTCCCCCATTTTAGCCGGACTGTAGCCCACAAACTTCGCCACAGGAAGGGGTGGCTGCGGTGGTACCATGGAGGAGGGATCCCAGGGCTAACAGCCAAGCCAGGTGCCGGTGTCAATGGTGTCACTGATGGAATGCCCAGGTGTCCCATTGGAGGTTGAGGTGGATCATAATCCATGGTTCCTTCTTGACCTACCGGTGCCTTTTCGATCCTCACAGCAATCTTCTGCATATTTTCTTGTAGTTTGTCCATCGATTCGAAAAGCTGGGTCATCAGGTCCTGCAGAGCTTGGTCGCGCTCCGTGCGGTTCTTGGCGTTTTTCTTGAGCACGTCTCCCATGGAAACATCCATACACCACTCCAGATGCTTCTTCAACTTGGTGTATTCCCCAACGACCGCACCCACGCGGCTGGTGTTGTGGTTAACACCAGCGGCCAATGATTCTGATGCCCTTGCCATATTGTTCACTGCCGCACCTACGGCCTCTAGGCTACGGCAGAGGTCTTGCTGAAGAGTATGCGTACTCTTGATAAGGGTTTCAAGCTTGTCCGTCGAACCCTTCAGCGCAGCGACCATTGACGTGATTCCCACAGCCAAGCCTGTGGTAGAGGCCAGTAGGTCTGTTGCCTCATTGGGGTCAAATGGCTCCTGCATTCTCAATCTTGGAGATCTCGACCTGTCATCATCTCTTCCAGCATCTCTTTCCTCCTTGTCTTCCTTGTCTGCCGGGGATCTATTGTCTTCTCCATGCATATGAGCATCCTGATCATCTGGCTTCTCCGACTCTGTATCAACCGCACCTGCCTGCAATGACAGCGGTGGGTTCTCAGAAACGGGGAATTCTCCCACTGCTGCTGAAGCTGCTGGGGCTGCTGGAGCTGCCACGTTCGCTGCCATGAATTGTTCGAGTCTCCTAGTCAAGGCCTGATGCACTCGGCGAGATAAGCCGGGACCCAAGTACAACTTGGGCATAATCTGCAGTTCAACTTGACGATTCATTTACTGACCATGCAGGTTACAACTCAACCATTTCATGCCAAGCACAAACTTCCTTTTGTTCATCCTAAGGTGTGTGACGCACACCTTAACAGATGATTCACATTTCCGACAAAGATCACACTCACTACTACCCCAAGATGCGTGCCGCACATCTTGACAGGTAATATGTGATCGACCAAACTTCAATGTCTCAGACAAAACAAAAATAATGCAAACTTGTGGCAAACTGCAAACTTAATCCACATCCAACTGCCAATGCATGCACAACTCTTCACAAAACTGCAAAACAGATCACAGTGGTTTCTGCGCATAAAACCCATAGACATGTCATGCAGTAAAAATGAAAACTCATGCAAAGCTCGTGACAGCTGACAAAACTACTCACGCTGAGTTCCACAAGTCCAAGTTCCGTCCAGTCCGAAATCGTCCAAAACTCTGAAATTCCAAGACATCTCAAAAATTGTTATTCCACTCCAATCTGAGTTTGACAGCTCTTTCATCACAGCTTTTGCACTTCTCCTCACAGCTGTCGGCGGCTTCCAAGCCTAGCATTACCACCCGGCCTGGAACCACTACAAAAACCTATACATTGGGAGGAAACCTGCCCACTCAGACGATCTTGTGAGCGTCCGCGGCAAACTTGTACAACAAGTTGCCATTCTCGTCGAATTCCAAAGCCTTCATAGTGCCTTGCCAACGATATTCGTTGGGTTTGTACTTCAGAAGGATCCCCGCCTCGGCCTTCTGGAGATAGCCAATGGCGGTCAATGCGACCTCAACCAGGACATAATCCTTGGCACAGAACTCACCCTTGGGACCTTCTGGCGTCCAATCATTGAAGTACTGCGCGCGCTCAACGGCAGCAATCGGGTCTTTTCGTAGTCCAAACCTTTTGGAATATTCGTCAGGCTGGATCTCCTTGCCATTGTTCAAGTCCTCAAACTGCTTAGGAGTCAGAGCCAACCAAAGACGAATGGACTCCATTGCCATTGATGCCTGATGCCAAAGGATCTCGAAGCGATCGTTAGGGCAGCTGAAATGCAAAACACTGAGCCAAAGTTGTCTTATAGTAAAACAGCAAAGACAGAGTGGAACCTATACCAACATGAGGAGTCCAAACAAGAGGTCAAGTCAAGTCCAACAGAATACACAGCTCCATACTTCGTCTCTCACTCAGACAGTATGTCGAGCACTGAACTGACATCACATTTACATTCATTTCATGTCAGTTTCATGTTTTGGAACCTATGCAGATCGTCTTGTCGCCTCTGCCGTCCAGTTCCCTATTTCTCTCTTTCTGACTTAATCTGTTATCTGAGCCTATGCACGTCTGCAACCTAGCTCATGTGTGAACCTTGCAACGTCTTGCAATCTGGTCCACGTTTTGACTTTCTACAACCTTTCTTTTCCTTTTGGAACCTATGCAGGTCGTCTAGTCGCCCCTGCTTTCCAGTTCCCTATGGACCTATGCAGCGCCTCTGCCATCCAGCCCATTTCCTTCTTTTTGTTGTAAGTCAAAACTCTTCAATTCAATAGAAAATTGCAAATCTCAAATCCCAGATTCCCTCTTTTGCTTTTCACTCTGAGCAACACGCAAACGCACAAACTACACTACCGCTCTACTTCCCTCTCAGGATCCTCTGCAAAGCTCCAATGCTGTAAATCTCGTGAAACTCCATGCCAGCCTTCTGGTAGTACAAGATGTCCAATCAACATGGCCCAAGGTTCGCAAAGGAAACCCTCCAGGGTCGACTAACATCACAAGCATCTTGTTCTCAAACTACATTTCTACCAAAGGAAGTGCCATAACCAACGTAGGCAAATCACACTGGCAATCATCACTACAAAGACCATAGAGCTCGTCTCACAGTCAAAATTGGCTTGCAGATATCTCCGTGCTCATCCATCCATCTAGAGAGGTACGGTACGATTGCTCTAAGCCAAAAGGGGAATGCTTGCATTCAAGTTATCTTCACACAAAGTTCAGTCAGTATGGCAACAACTCCAGAGTACCTACCTGTCTCAGGGTTCAATGTACCTTCTCTGCATCTGTCCCAGTCCTCACGACTACATCCGTTCCAGGTTTCACAAACAACTGCAACAACCCAAGCAACGTAAGTCATACCTGACCTGCCTGCGACACTGCAAAACTGTTCAAATTCCGGTCAAAGAGAAACATGAAAGCAAACTCACAACAAAGTTTCCTGTTTCGTTTCAAAATACAGTTCAAAGCAGTTTCCACTTCCTACACAGTTCAGGTCGTTTCCATTGACTTACAGCAATACATGCTCAACTCAAACACTTCCACAACTGCAGTCCAAACCAAGGATGCTACCTGATGCAGGATGCATCTGAGAAATCAAGATCAACGTTCCCAAACAGGCGGTGTCCACATGTCACCTTACTCTCACTCCGTTGTCAACCAACAATCTCAACACCAAGTTCCACTGTGCCTTCAGTGCCATGACGGTTCCTATTCATCTTTCTGTTTCTCAGCACTCCAGTACCTATATTGCCAGGCTAACAACAATGCTTCAGGCTTCAATCTCAAGCTTACCAGTCAGTGCAAACATCCGTCAAGCTCCACTGTTCTTGCACACTACCGAACCTCAGGTGTTCAACTACTCACGTATTATCTCACAAATGTGGCAACTAAACCAAGGTCACTGACAAAGCAAACTCGACCCTCCAGGTTCTCATGCCAAAATTTCTCTTTCCAACTACCACCTCCAGGCATGACGCCAGACTCAGTAGCACCACGCACTGTGCACTCCGTGCGTCCAGGATCAACTACAACCTGACCAACCTGTCGAGATGTAACTCTTTCTTACAGTACTTTTCTAGTATGGACCTATGCAGCTCCCTGCCATCCAGCCCATTTCCTTTCTAACTCTTTCCAATGCTTTCTAGTGATTCTCCAGGCACTCTCTTTCTCTCTCTCTCTGCCAAAATCACCAAGCTTCCTAATGACTCTCCAGGCTCTCTTTGCCAAAGTCACCACAACAATCTCTCTCTCTCTCTCTAGTGACTCTCCAGGCTCTCTCTCTCTCTCTTTTTGCCAAAGTCACCAACCTTTCACAAAAATGCAAGTCTCACGTGCACCGCAACTCAGTATGTTGCAGCTCAGTCGTTGTCACCTATTTTTCTCACGCTTGCCACTACTGCCAGGAACCCTATCGCCTATATCTACCAAATCTATCATAGAGCAATGGGTCACAGGTATTTCAACCTTGCAGTGTCCTGTGGTATCTGCCTAAGATATGCTCACGCATCTCACAAATCTGCCTCTGCATTTCAGTTTCCAATTCTCTGAGATGGTCACGGAACATCGCTATGATGTCTCGTTGGTTCGCACTCAGACGAATATCTTCAAGCAACGGCAAAAGCCATTCCAAGAGAACAAGCAAAGTCTGTATCAGCCGAAATACACTCGTCACCTTCTCCAAGCCGATAATCCAACCAATGTACTGTTCCTCCATTGCTTCACGTAATGGCCGGTTGTCGCGGCGATATTTTTCTTTGTTCACAGACACTTGAGCCAGACAAGGACTAACATCAAACTTGTCCAAACACATCACTTGTGTCTCCAGGACTTACTTCAACCTTAGTCTGTCTCTCAAAATCAACTTGCATACTTCTCTTTGCGTATCTCCAGGCAAGTTGTCGGAGTTCTCACTGTCCAAACACCTCACTTGTGTCTCCAGGACCTACTCCCAACTTCAACCTACCAATCTTACCTATTTCTCTTTGCTTATCTCCAGGCAAGTTGTCGGAGTCTTCACTGTCCAAACACCTCACTTGTGTCTCCAGGACTTACTCCCAACCTCAGCCTATCGAGATACTCTCGATGCTCATCTCCAGGCAAGTTGTCGGAGTCTTCACTGTCCAAACACCTCACTTGTGTCTCCAGGACTTACTCCCAACCTCAGCCTGTCGAGATACTCCAAGCATTTCAAAAACATGTCATTCCAGGCAATCAATTGACAAGTCACCTTCAACAAATGACCTTACAGCCAACATGCCACAAAAATGAAGTGAGACAAAACACACATCACCTGAATCAAGAATACTCAAGCTCTTCGATGCCCTTGACTTTACAACAGCAGCATACCAACCTAGTGATCACTTCAGAACCTTAGTACAAGCTCAACACAGATCCCTGCAGAAGATTCAGGAGCTCAATACAAACGATCTCAGCTTCACCTTAGATGGCGTCCTTAGTACACTGCAACAAGGGTCAGCGGAGAATGGTGTGGGTAGCTCCGTAGAGCTCCGCTACCATGTAGAAAAAACGCCGTGCACAGATCTGCGGTCAGATCCAACGCTTCATCAAAATTCCTACAGAACTACGCAGGCAGACGCGTACGTCAACCACGCACACCAAACACAAGCGCAGAGCGTAAATTCACAAACCTAATTAAACTAAAGCAATACCGTGTCAAAAGGATTGTTTCACCCTCGACTCCCACATGCTGACGTCAAGCTCCTTCTTTTCGCTCCAGACGCAACACGATCAGTCACAGGGAAACACAAACGCAACAAGCAAACAAAACAAGACAAAACAAAAACAAACGAAAGAAGATGATGTGTTCCCTGTGTCGGTCTGTCTTATGTCAAGTTATGTGACACAGCAGCTCTTGTTCATTAAATGAACTTCTGACACCAGTCCTTCGAGCCGATGTCTCAACTGGTAAACTCGATTCCAGGTTTCCAGTTAACAAACCTCAAGTTCTTCAAATAAAGGTTTGTTGAAACTATTCCAGCTGCTACAAGTCTACAAAACTCAATTTCACTAGATGAATTCAAAAACATCGAAACACTTCCAAAAGTTCTCAAAGCAAACTGGTTCTCATCCAAACGTGAATAACCAGCTCATTAGTCACAAGCTGACTAACTTCTCAAGAACGAAGTGATTCACACAAGGTGTCTGTACAACCTTCTTCTGGATACAAAACATAGTCAGAACACAACGTTCCTTCTCCAAATCAGCTTTCCACATAGAGATAACATCTCACAGCTTCCAATCTCAATGTAGAATAGAATGTTCTGCTCGACATTGTCAATGTAGGTCAGCCAAATACAGTTGTATCGCTGAAGTCTTTCGACCACTGTAATAGCCAATCCACAATGTAGACCAAAGTCTTCTCAAAACAATGTTGTCCTCATAGAGATAACCAAAGTCTCCTCAGGAACGATAAAATGCACACCATAAGATCAAGGGTATGATCCATAGGTCACGATGACGATGATGTAGGTATTGTCCTCACAATACCGAAACATCTCATCACAAAACTCTCAGACAAATAAGATGAGCCAATGTGGCCATTGTCCTCACAATGCCAATGCATCTCAAGGTCCAAGACTCAAAGTATAGTAGGTTCTCTCCATCAGATATTTCCAGCTAGCTTAAACTCTTCTCCAAGAGTTTCTAGCTGTGTTCTCATCACTTGGAGAGAATAAACTTCTCAGTGTCGAAGACACAATACAAAATCTCAATGTCAAACCAATGTAGGTATCTTCAGTTCAAGCAATAAGCTGTACCAGACTCAAGTCGAATCCAGAATAAGATGTAGAACTGATCAATATACCACAATCAGGTCAGCACTGATCAATGACATCTCAAGATGTCAGAAAATGGTAAGTCCAAAGACTAATAGAATATTGTGATACAGGTTGGCCACAATCCACAGATTCCTTCCGCAATAAGTAGAGTGTTCTCTACCATTCTTTCGCGTACACATGACGCGATGAACTCTTGTAGTAGCCTTCCACGTATCTTCTGTGCATAAAACTATACAACCATGATGAATAGCGTATCGCTTCACCCTTACCCAAAGGATGCTCCCACAGGGTGTCAAATTTCCATACAAAAACAAACGAAAATCCATCCCGAAACTCTTCCATGCACAAACTGGTTCCATTTGGTTCCAAATTGGTTCCTACCTGGTTCCTGTAGGTTCCTATGGGTTCTCTAGTTCACAGATCGGTTCCTACAAACTTAAAATGGTTTCCTAACTGTTCACCTGCACATACATTCCAAGATAGGTTTAAAGATGTTCAAGCAGGTTCAAGGTGGTTCAGTACACTGTGCCAAACTTTCACACAAAAAGGTCTTCGCATGACGCAAGTGGATCAAAGTTGGGGATTGTTTGACCATCAATTTTTCAACGCAACTGGGAAGGCCACTTCTTGGAGTCCAAGGTCAATGTTTTACGCCATTTGTATGCATCAATTTTTACCGGTTCCATGCCACTGTGTCCTTTGAGGTGTTAAAAGTAAGTTGGATTTTGCTGATGTTGTCCACTAGACGTGCGACCATCTCTTTTTTTCCTCGAGTGTGGCCGATGTCGCGCTAAAGGCTCGGTCCTTATATGAGAATAAGCAGGAAATGCTTTTGTACAAGGACAATAGAAGTCCTGTGAGGCGGCAAATCGAATCATCTACTAGACGTGCGACCATCTCAACCAGTCCGTGGTTGCAGGTGGGGGTGGAGAGGCGGGTGGATGGCATACATGCTATTGTAGTGCATGGTTGCTGTGAGTGGGGAGGCAAAAGGTAGGCGAAGTTCGATACATTTTAGGAGCGCGTGACAAAGCGTACATGAAAGTTTCGGTGCTCTTCGTAGGGAAATGTGGCCTGGTTGGGTTTAGCAAAGGTTTCTGTGCACACTGGACAAGCCCATTGTCCTGCTTCATTTTTGTACACGCGTAGTTGCCTGGTTTCTTGACCGTCTGCCTACAAGCCCTACGAACTCTGCGGCGGGGTCGGCCGCGTCGTTGTTCACCCACCTCTTGTTCACTACCATCGCTCTGGTCGGTCATCTTCCACGATCTGGGAGGTCGGGACGAAGTTGGGTAGGGGCCGGCCTGGACGCCACTGGTCCAATGCTTGTTCGAAATCCCAGTTGACTTTTTCTTGTGGTTAGGCTTCATAGATTCGTTTCTTCCATGCTGTTTCTGGAACATGCTATTTTGTTTTGTTTTGTGCCAGGCGAAACCAGTTGGCTTCTGGGACTTGTGCTTTCTTCAAACAGGAGTTGATCCACTGTGCTTGGCGGTATGGGGCATGTGGTTTCCCACTGTGCTAGATGACGTAATACATGGTTTTTTTTGTGGACGGCGCCAATTGGCTTCCGCCTGGTCACCACTTTGAGGCTTACCTGTGGACCAGCGGGGAATCGAACCGCTACTGGTAGTCTGTCTGCGACGTCAAGAACGTCGCCCTACCAACTACTCCACAGGGACTAGATGACGCAATACATGGTTGGATAGTCTATAGGGATGTATCATCCTCATTCTAATCCCAAGCATCTGCGAATCTGGATAACTTTTTGAGCTCTTTGAAGTTGGTTCATTTGCCATGACCGTGTCTTGCAAACTTGAAATGACTCCCTTAAGGACTGATTTCATGACGCGTATGCGGACCGAATATTTGATTCTGTGTTTATTGGTGTGTGCACTGCGACTCTTAGTCTATGTCCCAGCTACCCAGCCAACTTTGCGCAATGCTTTTGTGATGCGTGCTTGCGTTTCGGAAACGTGATTGCCCCGCACACCTAGAAGAGCCCCTACATGTTTAACTGTTTGCGCTTGGCCCAAATGTGGAACATCAAAGGCTGCGGCTGCTTCGCTAGTGACTCGCAGACCTTCTGTTTTGTGTCTGTTTAGGGCTCCTTCAAAAGCAGTGATTGTCTTATCAAAAATCGTCTCTGCAACGAAGGTTTCCTCTGCTTCTCCCGCGACTGCTCAGTTTTGTTTTGGTCTCTTGATGCGTTGTTTGTTTTTGGGCTCCCCCCCCTTCGCCCCCCTAACTCCTAACGCGGCAACTTTGCGGGTCGGGTTGTGTATGTCGCCCGGAGTTCCATGTCATCCGGTTAAAGAATAGTATATATTTAAAACCGGATGATTCCTTTGTTTAGACAAAATCTCCAAACATGTGTTGCTTAAGATGTCTGTGTTGCGTGACTGTATCGTTTCGTTTTTTGCCGAGTTTATCATCTTTTTGGAAACCCATGGTATGCCGGGTGGGGACCCTAGAAGGGCCGCGGCCCGGGCGCGTCGAGCCCTAAAAACTTCTAAAATTCCGTGATGATAACAGTTGAATAGCACCGGACTGCTGGGACATCCTTCACGTAATCCTCTTTCCGGTAAAAAGTTGGTGGATTGTGTCCCGGATACCCGAACATGACTCCTGGAATGGTCGTGAATAGCCTGTAAAAACTCGGAGAAATGGTGTAGGACATCCTTTGAGTTGGAGCATCTTCCATAATGGTTCTCTAGAGACTTTGGGATAAGCTTTTTCCAAGTCAAAGAACCTGAAAACATGTACTCGGTCGTGTTTTTTTCCTCGAGTGTGGCCGATGTCGCGCTAAGGCTCGGTCCTTACATGAGAGTAAGCTGAAAATACACTGTACAAGGACAAAAGGTCCTTGAAGTCGGCAAATCGACGAAAGCAACAAAACCAGAACCCACAAAAACAACAAAAAAGACGACCCGCAAATCCCCCAGCCAGACTTGCGTTTCGCCAGCGGAAAAAGCGAAGCAACAGCAGAAAAACAAAGCAAAACCCACAAAAAACGGGGCCGGAGCCCAAACAAAAACACCCACTGAATCGATTTGCCATTGGACGCAGTGGTATGACCACTGCCTCACTATCAAAAACATGCAAAATGAATTATGGATCGCAGCTGTCCAGGCGGACATGAAGACCATAGCTCGGGAGTTAACCCTAGCATGAGCCAAGCTGTACAGGAAAGCAGGGCAACGATGAAATCTTCTCTCAGAGTCCTCTCAGATCAACTCGTCATGGGCCTTCATCGACATAATAATCATCCTCTTGACTGTCAGCCGCGATCTCGAATCATGGTGTAATGAAATCAGATCCCCCCTCAAAGGGGGGGCCAGTGATGACAAAGAGGAAGCATTGTAGGCCAGGGATAGGCTCCCAAACATGCCATCGCCGACAAACTCAAAAAAGGGGGCGCACCCCTAGTTTCATAGGGGAAAATGCAGCCATCCATTGTATTGATCCCAGTCAGCGACTTACTTGGTAGTATTCGCAAACCTGAGCTACATGCAAAAAACGCTTGTATCTGTAAAACTGTCATTGCTAGTGCCACCATACATGTGTTGTCGTAGGCAGTGTGGCGTTCGAAAAGCAGGTTCGCAAGGAATACAAACTACAGAACTGTTCAGGACATTTCAGGATGTCATCGTCCCTGAAGGACCCGCAGTGCGTTGCAGTACGTACCGGCAAGCATTGTAGCAAAACTACGGCTGTATTGCCACTCACCCAGAGAGTAGACAGGCTGCAGAGTTACCACATCTTTCTGTCCAGCGACGAACCATGTTGGCAGTCTTGTGCTGCTCGCGGGCGCCCCAGGCTGTCCTACAGGGAGGAACACCGGAATGCACCGGTGAAGCTCGCTGCAGCACAGGCTGGTCCATGGCATCAACCGGCTAACTACCGCCCCCCTCAGTTGGATTCAGCTACCGATATAGAGTACCCAGACAGAGGACATACCAGGGGAACCCAAAGAGAACAAACGAATTAGGGCAAATTAGCAAAGCAGCCCCTCAGAAAAAAGAAGTCTAGCCAGCACGAAAGGCAGAAGAAGTAGACGGCCTTTACGGGCACTGGCGATACGGCTGTCCTGAGTCACCTTAGTGGGTCACAAGAGTGCTGTGTCAGTGTCTCTCCATTCAGTGTAGATAACAACCAAACAAAAGTCATCCAGAAAACCAAAGTACGTACAGTCAAACAATTCTCCATTCATTTGTGCCTGAGTGAGAGCAGGGGAGAGTAAAAAAGCAGAGGAAGCAGAGGAAGCACGCAAGGTCCACCAGAGACACAGACAAGCAAAAGGAAAACCCAGCAAGAGCACAACAGGACAACAAGACCAAGCGGCAACCAGACAGGAGGGGGGCGCCGGGAAGGCAGAGGAGGACAGGGCGGAGAAGGCTGCACCAATCACATTAGAATAGCAATAGTGCAGCTTAGCGGAGTCTAATATGGACCTGGATCATCATCACGATGAATACCTCAGTATGGCCGAACTAAGCTCCCCGACGTCACCAGTGACATGGTGTAGAGGGTGAAAACCCCACACAGGGCTAGTAGCCTTTGTTGCCATGAACCGAATGACGGAAGGATAGCAAAGCTTAACCACACTCCCAGCATGAAAGCAGGGCAACTGAGCCGTCACAGCTGCAACCAGATACCCAGAGGGAGGCACCAGCACACCGAGGTGCAAGCTGGACCAGAGCACAAATAAGACCAATCGCGGGGCAGGGAAGGCAGGAAGGACAGAGACAGGAACCACAACAACGGAGGGCAGACAACACGGGAAACATCAGGGCCCACACAAGCACAGCGAGGAGCGCAAAAACCAAGAAAGACGGCGAGCCCGCAGGATTTTTTTCCGTCCAACGCCGTATGGCTTCCGCCAGGTCGTTCAACATGTTTCCAAGCATGTTGCATATGAGATTAATTAATTAATTAATTCAGGGGCCGAGGCTGTAGTGGCCGCAAAAGTAAACTGGTAGAGGACCGGTACATAGTCCTATTCCCTTGTCACGGTAACAGAAAACAAGAACCGAAACACAAAAACCCAGAAGCAGAAACAACACAAAAAGCAAACACAAACAAAAACAACCCACACAAAACACAAAACACAAACCAAAAAACCAACAACCGCAAAACAGTGCCGTGATGGGTACCAGTTTATGGGTGAAATCTGTTGAGGCAAGAGTTGATAGCTTAGTATCATCTTGGCGCATGCAAATGACAACTTGTGTGCCATGCTGACGCAGGCCCATAAATAAGAAACAACAGAAACAACCAAGCACAAATCCACAAAGGGCCACTTCAGAGGGTGCAGAAGCAACAAAGCTCAATGCGGAAACCGGGGGTCCCCCCAGCCAGGATCCCCGAGATCTCAAAGAGCAGCCTTCAGGCATAACATAGCACCCTGACACTTTGAAGCAAACACCGACAACGCCGGGTCACAACAAAGTGGTGAGAAAACTACCGCAGTGAAACAGGAGAGTGAAACATGGTCTAAGGTGAAAAAGACAGTGAGGCTACGGCACTCAGGGCACACTCAGAGCCCACTCAGAACTGCTTTTCCAATCATCATATTGCACCAAAATTGTGGTGGCGGTAATCACCACTGTGCTAGTGCTCTTGCAATTGGTCTTCATGGTATGGGAGATTGTACTCATCATCAGTGCGTGGTGATATTTGTGCATTAAGCTCTTCAGATGAAGTACTGGCTCCCTTGGCTGTATGATCAAGTTGCAGTATGGCTTTTTGCGCCTGGGTTACTTCGTAACTGGCAGAAATCGTACAACTATCCAATATGCAGCCGATCTGGCGGAGCTGGCGTATGGACGCCTCAAGCTCAGTAACTCTCTGAGCTGGGATACTTTGTATGCCTTGGAGTTTCTGGCATGCTTTCTCTAGGAGTTTCGTGGCTTCATCAACTTCACTGGTAGTGACCTGGCAGAGGGTCAGTTGAGTGATGGACAGTGCAAGACGATGGACAGCGGCGTCTTTGATAGGAGTCTGTCGCTCCATTCCAACGGACAAGCTGTCTACAGGTTTGTAGGTGAACTACGGCTTCAGGGTATTCAACTGGTATTCACTGTCTTGTCACCTTGGTCGAGAAAGGGCATGTGGAAGTGTGGTGAAGATCATTGGCCGATCGAAAAATTGGTTGAGCGAAGGTCAAACGGCGACGGGCACCATGGCTAGATGTACTTTGACATCGCACTACACTACCATGCAATAATTAAGGTAGAACAACCCGAACAAAACAACTTAAAAACCCAGAAAAGGATTATTATAACCGCCCCCCACCACCCCCCGTCCTATTCTGGCTCCGGCATGTTGACAGGAAAAGGAGTCGCAGCAGGCAGTAATCAACCATGAGTACCCCATGGTGACAACGCCGCTCAACCTAGGTCAAGTTGCACGCTGACTGCATGGAGAGAAACTTGGGTACTCTGTGTCATTTAATGTGTCTTACTGGAACTGCTCGTGTGGGGTAGTGCGAGGTTCTCCACTGCTACTAGCGCCACTGGCTGCAGCAGTGGCGGGGGGTGGCTCACTGCTCTCCGCTGGTTTCATCATTTGGGCGATGAGCGGGTGAGTTTGCTTGTCACGCAGGATGCGCGTCATCTCGCGAGTGAATGCCGCAGGGTCATCAACCAGTTCCTTCGCTTCCGCCAGTGGCTTGTCGAGGACAATGGCAATGAGCATTTCGCCACCATCTTTGTGGATTATTGTTGGTCGGCCAGCTTGTATCTCGGCAAGGATTGCTACTGCCTTGTTTTCACACAAAGTGCGTTCCCATTCCTCCAGAGCTCTCTGTGCAAGGGTGTCAGTCTGCGGTGGGGCTTTCAGGGCAGCTGGTGTCCCTAACGCTCGTAGGAAGGGGCTATCAGGAGGAATGGGGGGTGGGAAACGCTGAATGGCCGCGACGGCACGTTGAACGTCATTTGCTTGTACATCATAGGACGTGGTCGTTTTTTTACTTATGGCAGGTTCAGAGTCAGCCCATAGTTGCTCCAGTGTATATCCTGGTTTTGGTTCCATATACTTGCGGTTCCACACTGCATGATGGGACCATTGAGGCGCGTCATGGTTGATTTCAACAGAATCTCTTTTCATGTCATATTCTTTGAGCATATCATCTAATTCTTGTAAACTAGCAGCTCTGTGAATGCAACATTGTCTGACAGCGCCATCGATGTGGAGTGGCCATCCCACGGGCATGTGGGAGTCTTCCAGGAGTCCGTCACCATTTTGCTCTATGATTGTACCTAACATAGGGACATCAATAGTTGCTTTGAGGCTGACTTGAGCACGTTTGCACTTCCATGTGTCAGGTGCTAAGAGGCCTCTGCTAGCCAACAGCTCGAGCGACGGGAATTGTGGTTGGTCAGTCGCTGGTAACACCTCTTCTTTGATGACTAACTTCAGCCCATGTAGTGGCTGGGCTTGCTCCTTGTGAGGGTCTTGGGATGGCTGAGAGGTAGCGTCCTTGGGTGTTGTGTCTTCAAACCAGGTGGGACGGACTGACTGGACTCCTATGGGACTTGCAGAACTCGCAGTTTTAATGCTTTCTCTGCGCAGGCTATGGTAGACGGGTGGGATCATCCATGCTGGCACAAAGACTGTGATAAACTGCACATTCCAAATGACCTGCAAATTCTGCGGCTTGACTTCAGGCGTGATACATCTTACCTGGCCATCGATCACTCTGGTATATGATTCAGAGCGGTCGAAGGACGCTGTGACTTTCAGGCCTAGATACAGTTCTCTAAACCAGTATTCCTTGAGCATCATAAAGGAAAGGTGAGGTGCCCTCACTTCCATTACGTGCGTGGCTGGCATTAGAAGAGTTACCATCCATTCAGCTAAGAACTCAATCATCTTGACTTCGAGTTTAGGGAGGATGGCTTGAACTGCTCGGAGTGCACCCGCGATGTCCGGGACATGCCTACGTGAGGGCAATCCAACTGTTCGCTTGGCATACTCGTCAGCAAAGTAAAGTCTGCACAACTTTGAGACCCACTGGCTCGGTTTCTCCATGTCAATGGTGATCTTAGCTAGGGGCCATGGGTCTGGGAGCGTGGATAGACAATGCAATAATTCGGAGGTGAGGTCTGCTGAGATTACTGGGAGGGCTTCTCCTTGCGGGCGATAGTCAACTGCAGGTCCAACCGTGCCTTTGCTTTTTTGCGTGTGGGTGCGGGCGGCACTATGCACAGCTTGGATGGTGGTCTCGTATTGGCTGACCATGGCTCTTAAGTATTTGCATGCGCGGACAGCTGCTCTTCTTGTGTTTGGCCCATCTTCGGGCTGGTTCTTGGCAGCTACTGCAAGGATGTCTCTCGCCTCTTCTTCTGGCGACCGTTTGGGTTCCGCATCAGGTGCAGGTGCATTGAGAGCGGTACCTTGAACTGGCGCCTCTGTTGCGCGTGGCAGGTGGTCTGGGATTGGCAAGTTCGGGTGCAATCGCCATCCATCAAAGAAGTATATGCCAGGCAGGGACAGGATCTCCTGGTCTGGGCCCGTCTGTGCTACTATGTGCCCGGTGCGTGCTTTGTACAGTCCTGAGGGTAGGCACACGTAGGTGAGAAAGGGTGTGCAATCAGCAGCGTAGGCATATAGGACAACTTCGGAGAAAGGGAGATGTTGCTTGGGGAGCCACTTGTGTTGAGTTCGTAAGCCTGCTTGAACTTCTTGGAAGCGCTCCCTGTCTAGCCATCGAAGGTCTGACCCTCGCACCAATATCAGACGGTATCTTGCTCGCTTTACCTCGTCAGCTTGCTGATCGTAGTATTGATTGGCGATTGCAAGGGGAGGGTACTCCCAGGTTGGTGCTGAATTCAGTGACCATCGGCTTAATTGTGCGAGATTCTCTTGAACTGGGTCAGGGTCAAAGTCTGGCCATTTCCATGTCGTTTCTCCTCTCCATAGGCCCCCGATGCCGTATGCAATGGTGGCAATCACCTGTGCCATGCCCATGAGCCCCATCATGTCCAGCGGAGAGACTAGCAAGGTTAACGATTTGGACCGGGTGAGCCCCACAGTGATCCTGCCAAGGCAGTCTTCAGTATCTTCTGTAGGAGAGCCATTGGAGTAGTATTTAGTGTTGAGAAATCCAATACTGGGCTGAGCTACGATTGATACCTGTGCTGTTCCTCCTGCTGAATTGGCTATTGTTTCGACACGCAGGGTGCGAACATAATCCCGTTTGAGCACGGAGCGGTTCAAATTGTTCTTGTGATCAGTTGCTGTGGTCATTGTAAAAAGTCCATCTGCAAATCCAGCATTGTGAGGGAAGGGGGTGAGGACCTCTGACACAAGAGTCTCTAGATCTGTCGCTACCAACCCGTTAATCCTAGCATTCGTATCCCAAAGCACTAACTGGAACCCTGGTGGCTTGTCGGGTAGTCCTCCCGAGGCAAAACTTCCTAGTTCCCATAGGCCATTGATCTGTCTGCAAAGAGCGGGGTATCTCACGGCAACCACTGCATGGCATGTCACAGGACTAACCCTGGAGCTGGAGGGAAGCATCAACCCCCAAGCATGGATGTCACTCACACCGGCGGTCTGGGAATTTAAGACTGCTTGTATGTCACCAGCCATGGGCAGGAGGGTAGCGGCATGCTGCAAAATCCAGGCAAGGCGCACGAGAGACCGTGGAAAATTAAGAGCGGTACCTGCCAGCAGTTCTGATTCCACAAATCGGGAGTGTCGTTGCATATTTGGCTGGGCTGCTTCAAATACGGCTTTGAGGCCTGGAAGCACAGCGCTGGCTGCCCTGAGGTCTTCCTCATCCTGTGGCGATAGGTGACTTGTCCATAGCTGACCTAACGTGGACTGTCCTCGTTTGAGAATTTGACTAAGAGTCGTCAGACCTTCATTTGCCGAACCGTCCAGCAGTCGGATCATTGCATCGGCAAGGTTGGCTGGCATGTAATAATTGCGGTCGCTTCGCAGGCCATGCTTTTTGGCTAGCAGTAGTTGTCGTGACCGCTTTGCGTTGCGAGCTGCCCGATCAATGCCGCCAGGTGTCTGCTCTGAGTCTCCTGTCCACAATACCAGAGGTTGCTGTCTCAGCAGGCTGATAACTGCAATTTCGCGGTCAGTGCCATACTGCTGGCCTTCATCAATGACCAGGAGGGAGAGCTCTTGCATAAAACCACCCATTGTGGACCATTGCATGGTAAGATCCTGGGCTACCGTTCCCCCGGTGGCTAAAATTAACTGGCACTTGTGCAGCATTTGCCTTCTTTCTCTCGGGTGGATATCAAATTTTGTGTGGGAGTAACTGCTTTTGTTGCGCTCTTGGTCTCCCACCAGCCTACCTATGCGCCCAAACACCCCCGACGGGGGGTCGAGCCATAGGAGGAGGTCAGCAAAGGATCTAGTGCCGGAGTTCTCTTTGCAAATAAACAATATTTTGAGGCTGTCGGTAGTGTCGATCTCAATCAAAGCCAGGATGAGGATTGCCATCGATTTCGACTTGCCTGCTCCGAAGAGCCCTTGGATACACAGATCTAGCCGGTTGGTGAGCAACGCCATTGTCACTGCGCAGAGTGTGCCTAAAACATGTCCGTCAAGCTCAGCGGCAAAGGATAGTGCTGTGGAGCGGGTCCAAGGGTGAAGCTCGCCCTCAACGTGACATTGGAATTAGCACTAGGCGTAGCAACTGGCCGCACAAGTGCAAGAAATGTGATCTTTTGTTGCCCTCCATTCCCTCCACTGCTGTTTGGACATTATAGATGCCTAATCCCAGGTGGTATCTGCACGGGGAGGTTTGCGCGACAGCGGTAAGCTCGCGGGTGGGCTTAGTACATCCGAACATCCACATTGTATGGAGAAAGAAGGTCTTTGGGACCGGGCTTTTCTGTCCCTGGACGGTTGCATCAATGGGGTCCAGGCGTTGGTCGGAATCAGTATACCAGTCTTGGAGGGCTTCAAGTTGTTCCTTTGCAAAAAATTCAATGGCTGGTACTGTGAGGAAGGCAACTTCAATGAATTTAGGGTTACACTGTCTGTATATACGTGAGGCAGCCAGCTCATCCTTTTTTTTGGATGCGCGTGGCGTGATGGCTAGGACCAAGCCAAACAGGATTTGAAGGTCATCTCCGTCATCAGCTGGTGCTTCTGCTGTACCTACCATGGCAATAAGCCTACCCGTGCCAATGGGGCTGATTTTGTGATGGTGCGCATCACTGGCTAGTAGGCTGAACACTTCAGTTTTACCCAGGCTTGGATGTCGGAACGCGAATGCATCCTGTCCGCCTTTGACTTTCCAGTGTCCAAACTCACTGCCTTTGAAGAGGAATTCAAGGGCGATGGGTTGCGATGGTTGCCGGACAGGTCCTGCACTTTGCATTGTTAACCCTGTTTCATTATAGCCTTCATTGGGGCTAAGCATGGGCAGGTAGTAGTCTAACATGTAGACAGCCATGGGCAATTGTAGGGTACCAAGGAAATGTTGTACCATGGTGGTATAGTTGAGCAACTTGGTCCTTGAGGAGATGGTAACTGTTGCCAACGTGGCTAAGTATTGGGTTGCCTCTTGCTCAGTTTTGATCTCTGCGTTATGGGCAGCAATGTGGGTAACAAGTGCCTGTGTCGTGGTTTCAGGTAGCTCGCACATTTCCGCTAATTCGCGCAGGAGTTTTCTGGCAGTTCTTGGGAGCTCAAAACTGCACCATGAGATCAGACGGAGGGGAGCCTGTGAGTACACTTCGAAGGGGAGCACTCCAGGGGTACCTTCTAACTGCTCCATATCCGGTCGTCCTTCTGGGAGGGCAACTCGTGTCCAATGCGAGTAGTTGTGTTGTGCAGTGCCGAGGTACGCTCTCCATCCTGTGATATGCGTAATTGTAAAGCCCCGTTGCCTAAGCAGTTTAATGTCATGGTTCGACGGGTTCCATACGCAAAGCCTGTCATCTGCATGGTGAATGAGGTGGATCTCTCTCAGCTGAGATAAGTTGTATGTCGTTAGCAGCGATGGTGGCAGCGCAATGGCTGCTAGCACGGTTTTGCCACCAACATCTGGGAACTCTGAGAGGATGGTTTCCCATACCATTCCTGCATACGAGCCAGCGCTGTGCCCTCGAATGTAGATAGAGCCTATCATGTATCCTGTTAATCTGAGATAGTCTACTGGACGGATTTCAGGGGGCAGGCAGACTCCGACCAACGGATGCGCAACTAGTAGCTTAGTAAAGAGTCGCAGGCCATGCGTGTACCCCGGCCATGGCGGTTTTCTATGCGCTGGGGTTATAGGACAGAAGCGCAGCAATTTCATGGCTCGACTGATGATCTGCGCTTGCAATTGGTTCGCACTGGGCATTCCTAAAACACGGCACCAGATGTGTGCACCGATGGGAAACATGGCGATGTGCAGTAGCAAGTATTCTTGTGTGTGGGCAGTGCCTGCTACTGTGCCAGCTCTTGCATTCCAATCGTCCTGTTTGCTAAGGGATGGCCCATACACATGTGCTTCCTTTTTGCAAGCTAGCAGTACGTCCCAATCTTCATCAAGTTCTCCTCCACCCAACCCAGTGCACTGAACTTCCAGGGACCCTGGGTCAGCGTCATTGAGTTGCCAGGAGGTGTTATCCATGACAGTGATTTTCCAGTCAGTGTATTTGGGGTCTGCATGGCTGGCAAGCACTTCATTGATGGCTAGTTCTGCGTTGCTAGGGTCAATTTCCAGTCGTCGTTGCAGCGCTTCCAGCAGAGGGAGGATTGGGGCAGTGGGGAGCTGAAGGCTCGCATGCTGACCGCAGAAGACAATGGCAGGCTCGCAAGCTTTGGGCCAAGGTGTATGGTCATTGCTGCTGTTGGGGGCTTCCACTGGTGTCCAAAGGCTCTGGAGAAGCAACACCTGCGTCGGAGTAAGGCTTCTGTTTTGCGGGACATGCGGCTTGGCGACTAGTTTACTCCCTCTAACAAAGTCGCAGCCTGTGGGGTGTGTCCATAACGGTGGTGCCTCATCGACTCCTATGAGCGACACAGCTAGCGGTTGCAGACCTTTGCTTAGCCACTGTTGGAGTTGGTGTCCTAGGCCTACTTTACTCCCATGGAAGGCGTGCACAATTGGTGGCAGGCTATACCCTATGGTTAACTCCTTGCTTTGGAACAATTTGTCTCCTGGAAGACAGAGTATGGGGAAGTCGGCTGGGAAAACTGACATAGGGGAGAGTGCACCTTGCTCGAAAATGGGGCGCGCCCAGGTAAGGAATGGCGGGGTCCGCTCGACAAAGTCCGGTCTAAGGTATCGGCCATCTCCATGACGTGGCCATTCTCCTTGCTCCGGGATGGGGAAGGCAATGGCTCCCGCCCATTCGCCCAACATTGCCCATGCATGTGTCCAGTCAAGCGGGGTTCTAGCCTTACATCCTAGTAGGGGGGTGAGAAGTAGCCCGCCTCTCATCGCTTCCGCGGGGTCTTCTGGCACAGCGGTTGTCGCTAGGAAACTGGCTCGGCTATCTTGGAGTGCGGTGACCCAATCATCTGCTGTTCTGCGGTTGGCAGGGTGGGCTATTCGTCGTGCCTTCGGGGCGGGTGCATCACTCGGAGAGGAGCTTTGGGCAGTGGCCGGTGGCATGCATGCTTCCGGGGTTGCTTGGTCCATTTCTACATCAGCTGCCTCGATCGGGATATGCCCTGTCACAATGATCAAGCCGGCATTGAGTTCTGCCTTGGCTTCTGTGGCAAGAAGTACTGCTGGAGGGCACTGGTTAGAGCTGGCCATTATGTTGTGTTGCATTGCTGCGGCTCTGCTTGCCTTATCCGTCATAAGATTAATTAGTTCGGCTATCTCAAACAATGAGGTCGGCACGCAGTCAGAGTCAATGAGTGCAAAATTTACAGTGGGGAACATTAAGCACAGCGCCTCCAGAGCTGCAGCACCAGCCCAGGTATAATGGACCTGATGCAAACCTGTATCAGCGTGAATGGGAAAATGGATAGCAGTCGTTTTCTCTTGGTATGGGCCAGTTACTGTACACCGGGCTTTGATCCAGGGTGCAAAAAGCGGCCAGTAGGCTGGAGGATCAGTGCCTGACAGTTTGCGGTTGTCCACATAAACATAGACGGTGGCATACTGTGGTAACCATGAGAGATTGTCTATGATCCACTGGAAGAGCGTTCTGTGATGGACCTGGCTGGCTGCAGGGCGTTGGATGCCGTTCCCTTCGTCTACCATGAGTGCAGGGTATGTCAGGGGTGCCCGGGGCATTCGACAAGAGCCGACGTCGTCCCATTTCCACCTTTGTTTGATGTCGTCCATGCCGAGCGGGGTCTCAATTTCTTTCTGCGAGAGGAAAAGTTGGTCAAGCTGATGGCTTAATTGTGTGACCTCCTGGACATTGAAGAAATCTATAGGTGCGGCAATTTCCCACTGTTCCCTTGGGGGAGGCTCGGCCCCTTGTTGGAAATACGGAGCGTCATCTTCTGTTTCGATGACGTCAAAGTATTCTGTGTCGCTGTCCATTGACACGTCCTCAACTGTGTTATCTGGGGCGGTTGGCTCTGCTGGTTCGATGTCTGTATCTGAGTCATCAGGGTCAGGCGACGTCAATGAAATGAACCTATTTGGTGTCATAAGCTGTTGCAGCATGCTGACGCCGGCTTGACCCTGAAGAGCCGGTACCCGGATGTCAGGTGCCAAGTGACCAGCCGAAAGTAGTGAATGCTATACGGGTAGAGAGTGCAAAATGTGTCAACAGGATTGGCTAGGCTAGGGAAACCCCGAACACCCGGCACCCGGGGTCAGGGTCCCCCTTTGCGGGGCCAGTTCGTTGGAGGTGAAACAGGTAGGAAACAAAACAATCGGGATTTGTCTTACACCTTGGTGTGCGAATTGATGTCGGATGGCTGACCTAGCTATGAAGACTAGTGGAGCCACAAAAGCTGCAGTGCGAACAATTGAGCCTCTGACAGTTTATGCAACCTTCTTTGCTCAAAGTACATGTTAGTTCGACAGAAGTTGAGATGACTAACGGTGACAGGACCTGGGACACACGCCTAACCAAGAAGCTTCGCAGACAAAACAAAAACAATCAAAAATTCCCATAAATCCCCTTACTCCGGCTTATGGGGGTCATCCTTGAGTGGGTACTCTCCCTTACGGTAGGTTTGGGGGGGTATTATCCTGGCACGCAGCTGCTTTTCTCTTTGGCGCATCTGTGGAGTAGGCGGCATTAGAAATGGCACTGATCAGGTGGTTTCGCACAGTCAGGCGCACGCAGTGCTAGCTGTCTGCATGGTCAGTCAATGATTTCCATTTCCATATCTGCACCAGGAGAGGGTTGCAGAGTGTCTGATGATTGGTCATCTTGCATTCTTTTAAGGCGCTTTAGATATGGATGAGCTCGTTGAAGTGTCGCAAATGTATATTGTTGTCCTCTGTACCAAGTGTGTCCATGTACATAGGCTCGTCGAAGTGCTCTCAGTAGACTGCGCTTTCGAACCTGATCTGACCGTTGCCAGTGTCCGCAGCCAAATGATGGCGTCTCCCCATGTTGATTCACAGCACTCGGAAAGGAATCGAATGTTGTCAAAATTGCCGCTGTTTCAGGGATCTGCATGGTCAGATCCCAACCCTCACCCTCACGAGAGGCAAGAATGATCAAAGAAAGAGTTGCCCACACAAGGCAAAATGCGGCAGTGATTTTAAACATCCTCTCGTCCTGGAATTGGGACCAGGTGCACCAAGGCTGTTATAGAGCACAACTCAAGGCAGGTCGCTCCAATCACTAGAGTGCAGAATCGCCAAGGGCGGTTTGGCCAGCAGAGCGGAATCTGTCAATCTCGTAGTGTAGCTGTTCCCCAAAATTGAAAAGAGCCAAAAAGGGTGCCAGAATTAGAGTATTGGAGCCAGGCAGTGTAAATGGGAGCTCACCCCGCCGATAGGAATCAGCACTGGTCCAGGTTGTGCGTGGATGGAGAGCCCACCTCACTTCCACAATTGTAGAATAAAAACCACAATAGCAGTAGTGCAAATGGCAACGCCCCCAACAAACACAATTGCGAGAGGAATGGCTGCGCAGCAGATCCACCTCACCTGCACTTGAGGCACCAGGATAGGTGCAAAGGGCTTGTGTGTGTGTGTGCGTGTGATACCTTCTAACACAGGTTTTGCAACAGGACGACAATTACAATGTGACAGCAGGGGGCACAGGCCCATTGTGGATACCTGTGCCAACGAAGCTATTCCACAGGGGAAGCGGAGTCTGATCACCTGCGTGTACCTGCTGTAGCTGCTGCTAAAGGAGTTCAGCTGTTGCCAAAGCTGTTCTACTACTGTGTTTCCCAGCAGCCGAGTTTGCCTTTCATTCACATCACCTTCGACGTTGCTTGCATGACATGGGACCATACATTGACTTGATCTTGACCATTGACTTGGATTCCACTTTGTGTACTTTTCGTTCATGCACTTTTTGTCTCAAAGCCCGACTCGAGCCAGTGTCTACATATCTCCACACACTACCACGACCTCACACACGTCTACGACTACATCATGTTGGTTACCCTTTTCAGGTTTGGTCTACAACTTCAACAAAGCATAGGCATAGCACACGTAAGGCAAAAAGCAAAGGCATAGCAAACTTCAAGCAGTTGCAAAGGCACAGAAACTCACTTTCTCATTGGCGCTGTGAACTGCGGAAGGCTTGGAAGGCTCGCCCAGCATATGGGCCAAAGTACTGCTGCCACTGCTCCTGCTGTACAATTCCCGTCATATGGGGCAAGTCTGATTGATCTATCTGCTTGCCATCTGTACATATGATAAGTAGGAAATCATTTTCATCACAACTTTTCGCTCTTTCATCTTGAATGTTTTGTAGATCTACCTTTGCAGTCCCTTGTTTGCATTGCCCACACTCGGTTAGGAAGCCTTGCTGCCCATCCAATTGCAAGAGCACGGCAAAATCAGCTGCAGGTGCACCTCCTGCATTCAGAAAAACGTAAGAGCATTGGTCGTTTGTGTCCTGCAGGTCAACCATTTTACCATCAGCAAGTGTTGCTTGCACCCTTCGTTTTTGTGCTGGTTGTTCCCTGCGTGGTTTCCCAAAGAGGAAGTCCCGGCAATTCGTCGCCATCCTCTGTTTTGCTTGGGCATTTTTCAAATGCCTGTTGACAACCTTCACATTGCGCAAGGCCTTTGGCTGAAGAATGGCTCCATGATGCAAATCGCTCAGTCTCACAGTCGCGTCAGGAGGCCAGCACAACGATTTCAACACCCGAAAGCGTGCGCAAAAGTCCTCAAACGCAAGGCCACCTGCATCTGGACCCCTACATATTTCATTGTAGCCATCAAGACTCCACTTTGCAAGATCTGGCAATGCATCCTTTCTTGTCACTCCAAGAAGGATCCAAATGTAGGGTAAGCGTATTCGTCGTTGCGATCTATCTGAGTTGTATTCAAGCCTCACTAACTGCAGCTTTTCTGGATCAAAGTTACCAATTTTAGCTTCCGGCTTCAACCACTGACCAGACAAAGCGGCTTTGAGGATGGGTTCAAAATCTGCTGGGACAGCCTTTGGATATCTGTCCATTAAATTTCTAATCACTGCGTCCTTGAGCAAGTCAATGTTCTCAAGAGTTTGGTCGTTACAGGCATCTTCCAAAGCCTCCAGTGCTCGCCCGTGCCCTCCCATATCACTTTGCAGAAGCTGCAGAACCTCATTGCCAGTGAAGTTAAATACTGCTTTCCCATTTCGGCAAACCTTGTCCACCAACGGGAGCATGACATAGTGTCGCTTTTGTGGACTGTCCGCAAGGGCAAATTCGACACCGAGTTGCACTGTGGCGGCCATCGCGGCAATCGTCAACGGACCATCATCACGAGTTGTCAACTGACACAGCTTGCGAATGGTCTTATAAAACAAAGAAGTCTTGTCAGTGGGGCTATCAAAGCCAGGCAGAAATTGCATCCCATCAAGCGCCACCAAAATGCTATAATTCGCAGCGCTCAGCTGCTCGCCCTCACACATGGCATCCAAAATGTCATCTACGATGAGATTGGCAGTCTCCGCCACCGCTCGGTGCAGCTGACTGAATGTGAAGTTTGGTTTCAGGCCGGCCCATCCAGATGCCCGTCGGTTCCGAAGTAGCTGCCACAGCATGCGGGCAACTACGATTTTGTCAGGGTCAGTGTCGAACTGTCCATCAAAGCTCATGCCATTCTCCAAGGTGAGCAGGAACGGAAACAGTTGTCGATCAGCTGGATCAACTTGCTCTGTTTTGTTGATCAGCATAGGCAGTTCCTGCAGAAAGCGTGATTTTCCTTGGCCAGGAGAACTCAAAACCAAAAGAATTGGGCGCTCTTGTTTGTCGGAAGGGTTCTCCACTGTCTGTTTAATTATCGGCGTCAGCTCCTCCACCAACTCTTGAGCACCACAATAGTCCCAGTCAGCACCTGGAGTTTGCAGTAAGGCTATGGGATCCTCAAACTTCAGACCCGCAAGCAGTTCGCTCTTAAGCGGCAAAACCTCACATGAACTTCAAGGGTTCCGAGAAGAACGGTGGAGACCCAGCATATCCCAGGAAATATGGTGGGCAGTAGCAAATCATCTTGAGACACTGCAAATCTCAACATTAGCTAAATTGTTTGATATTCTTTGCAAAATAGGGGTGGTCATTTGTTTCTGGTCTGCTTTCAGAAGTCACATTTGCATATGCATCTGTTTGGTTGTTTCAATCATATTTACCATGTTGTCGGATATTCTTGATTGCCTTGCTGGTAATTTCATATATCCACTGGAGGGGCACTACAGAGTATGGAACAGAGGACCAAAGAGACAGAACTGTTTGAACCTTTTTGAATGCCATTCGAATGTGAAGCATCTTTCATTTATTTTTGCATCTTTTGGAAGAACTGTGACCAGACTGAAGCTGTGCAGCAGATGGCCTTCTCTTGGACTTTTTGGACTTCCTCCTTCGCCTTCTGCACCTCCTCCTTCCTCCACTTCCTCCTTCGCCTTCTGCACCTTCTCCTCCGCCTTCTGCACCTTCTCCTCCGCCTCCCGTGATTTTCCGCTCATCTCCTGTTTGCCTGGCAGTTTGCAAGTCTTCCACTGCCATGTCCACTTGCACTTGTGCAGTTGCTTGCTGGTCCAAAGCAAGTTCCAGCTGACGTCGTGCCAAGGTCAAGGCATCAGCCTGTCACGACGGACAGACAGCGCGAATGAGAACGAAAAGACAGGATTGTTCTGGGGGACTAAATGTTCTTCTCCTCTCCAGTCTGAGCCTGGAAGACAAAAAAGACTTACCTCTGATGAGTCCTGTCTTTCTGAAAGCCAATTATTCCGTCTTTCTTTTCAGGTTCTTTCTTTTCAGTTTCTTTCTGTTTCCTTCACTTTCTGTTTGAAGAAACAAAACTGCTGGACGTTGGATGACCTGTCCAGAGCAAACATGTCACATGCAACATGACATGTCGATCTGCAACATGCAGGAGCCTTTAAATCGAAGCGAAGTAAAATCGAAGCAACAAATAAACGTAAAGTTGCCGTTGAAAAGAGGGAATTCAATGGCTGATAATGGCCGTATGGTGCCTCATCTCTCGCAGGCGATCGTTCCTGCAAGGGTTGCAGAAGCTGACAGTTCAGAAAAGAAAATAGCGCTCTGATTCTATGAGTTGCACTCTCTTCCAACAAAAGATCAAAGAATGAAAAGCAAATTCTTCGTCTCAGACTGAAGAAAGGTCAAAAACCAAGCAGTACAGATTGCAGGCAAAAGCTGAGTGCACTTGAAATCCAGGAATATATTTGTGGACTTCCTGGTCATTGCTGCATGTTTGTGGAATGTTCACATGAACAAAGGAGCCATCTGCAAGTCACCACGCTCTAATGCTTTGGAGACAACGCAAATTCCAAGGGCCCATCTCCTCGACTGGTTGAATTTTTTTTGGACCTTCCTGCAAGTTTGCCAAAACCAAATGCACTAGTAAGTGAATGCCCAACTGAGCATAGGATTGCATAGAGCACATTCTGCACTCCAGAGACGCTTCAAAATTTGCAATTCATCGTTGCATATTTCTGTAGCAAAAAATGCACAACATGCAAAATGTCTGTCACTTTGGTGCGACGGTTTTTCAACTCGTTTGGTCCTTGTTTGGTGCTGCAAGCAAAGGTCCCACACCATGTCGCTGACAGAAAGGTTTCTGTTGACAGAAAGTTGTGCAGGGGCACACCTTGGAGGCAATTTTGCAACACCTTCTCCAATGGGTTGAAAGTCCACTTGCGACAAATACTTGGAATATCTTGGAATTTCGGTCAACTAAGCGCGAGGCAACAAAGGAGACAAGCCACGCTGCAACCAAGATCCAGCCTGTCAAGGTCGCTTCCATGTCAGCATATTTCTAACAAAAGTATTCAGGGTATCAATATTAAACAACGTCTAAAAGTATTGTCAAACATTTTCACTCGCCTTGTTTCCGTTGTTTCGCCCTCATAGCAACATGACATGGTATCTAGCGTAAGGAGGAGTGATGACAAAAACTGCATAGTGTACGGAAAAGTGAACAAGCTGCACAAACCAAAACATAATCAACACAAATTTCAAGACTTTGATTGATGTTCTTTTTGTTTCTTTGATTTTGGAATGAAATTGAACAAGAAGAGCATAAATAGCATTTTTCACAGTGTTGGGGAGAGCCAAAATAGCTATGCCGCGCATGCAAAGCGTGGGCATCGTGCAGGAGCGAGTGATGAATGTGCTACGCCACTTTTTTTTTGAACCGGGAAGGCAAACTCAGCCAAAAGGCAACTTTTCGCTCGAGATTTGCCAGGAGCGTTTCTGAGATTTCAAATCATGAGGAACTTTCAAAGGCAAACTTTCAAACAACTTTTGATGAAATTGTAACAATAGTCCATGAGGAAATTGTAACAATCATGGTTCAATGGTTTTGTTGCTCTTAGACATTACTCTTGAAGTTGCTAGCAGCCCTTTCAAAAGCCACTACCTTGTAAGCCATTGTTGTTCTAACTTTCTAATCCTTAAGTTCGGCTCTTCAGTGACACTTGTTCTTCTTCGGTATCTTTCGGTTTCTGTTTGAAGAAACAAAACTGGGCGCTAGATGACAAATCTGGAGCAAACACGTCACATGTGACATGTCGCAGGCCTTCAACCGAAACCAGACCCATCTAGGAGCAAAATATAAAAATTGGTGACCGTTCCCAGGAGGAAAATGGCGCAACTATTGACGATGGAAGATCTTTGATGTATTTCAGGCTATCTGCTGAAATATGCGCCGTGGCCAAATATCCAGATCGACTACAAAGCCCTCTCGAAAAATACCCAACCAACTGTTTGAAATTTTCATGAAACAAAATGGTCATTTAGTTTGCAATGGAAAACATCCAAAAACAAACGGTTTTTTTTTGTCTTACCCCCAGAAGCCAACACGCAGCGACCGTTGCTCACATGCCGGCGCTCCTTTCTGAACAAAGCACTAGAAATCAAACCCCGTATCTCTCTGCATATTTTTGCTTGCGTATCTAATCAGATCTTTCGAATGGTTCAGAGCCACCTTTCTGTGATGACTTTGGAGGTGGACCACTAATAATGTTCAACACCCTTATTCGTAAGAGGGAGTAACCCGCAAAAAGGATTATTGGCTACTAAAAAGGGACCCCCTACACAAACCAGTGGTTTATCAATAGAAGAGTGATATTATTAAGGATAATTTTTTGACAATTAATAGGCCCGCCATTTTTGGACGGTTCGTCATTACAAGTACAAACCTTTGGCGACGTTCAAGGTCGTTCGGATTGTGCAACTTCCTTTTTTTGGTCGAGTTTCTCTTTATTGGTGGGTCTCGGCGAACAGCTGCTGGGCGGGCAAAAGCCAAGATGGCATTGCAGCTACGCACACCTGAAAGCGATTCATATGGCTTGCAAATCCCGCCCTGTCCAACCATGTATAGACACTCGCAAACATGTGGAGATGTACTTCCGGTCAAATGATATGGATTTGCTTCTCCATCTTTTCCCTCTGTTCAGGGATGACTATATGGAGGTGGTTGATGTCCTTAGTATTGTCGGCTTTCATGTTTGTTTCATGGCTATGTTTCAAATTTATCAGCCACGGAAAATGGATGCTTTATTGAAACGTGGGACCAATTCAGTGGGTCATGTGGTGCCCCCTATTGTTCTTCTCATGTTTTTTCAATGGTTATTATTATCCGTATCATTGTGGGTCGTTTCATGGTTCTTCCATGAACGGTTCCACCGTCAAGGGCCGTCAAGCGCCCGCATTTTAGATGTGCTCCCAATGGCATAGTTGATCACTTCCCCAGCCTCGATATGGGGAGGTATGGTTCCCATGACCAGTGCGGGTGATATGGTTCAACTGATCACAGTACCCGTATAAACCCTGGGTCAATGATTAAAACCAGAACCCAAATGGGCTATGACCGAGGCTTAAAAAAACAAAAATAGCTATAGGTCCTGGGGGTATAAACAACAGTGGCAAAGGTAAAACCGTTCCTCACAAAATCATGAACAAGCAAAGCTTCTGCAAGACATCAACAGCAAAACATGTTTTGCAGGAAACCTTTTGTCGAATCGCCGCCTTCGAAGAAAAACCAAGAACGTGAGTCCCGCAAGACATCAACAGCAAAATCTGTTTTGTAGGAGGCATTTTGTCAGATCGCCACCTTCGAAAAAATTACACCTGCACAGACCCCAAACAGCAAAAAAACAATTTACAGCGTCCAGCAGCCTTTGATTTCTTGTCCCACCGCTAGCAACACAGTTGCCAAAGCGACGGTATTTGCCAAGGGAAGCACGGCATGCCAAAACGTAACCAGAGAAAAACCATAGGTTCAAGATTAGCCAAGGACCAACATCTCTCTTCCCACCCTCACCAAAAGGTACTATTTCAATATCGATCAGGGACTTCTGTCCATGACTTTCGTGGATACCACTAGCCGATCACCACTCATCTGCTGTTGTTTTGATTGTGTTTGCAAAAGTGTGGAAACCAATGCTTCATTTTCCAGAGTCCCCCTTCGATTGCTTGATCCACTCCATGTACAGGCATATTCAATACCCGATTCCGTCCTCGTGTGCTCAGAGTCGATTCTCGGTTCCGACCATTTTGGTCACGGCGTTGTTTCACTGCGTGTACCTTGAAGGATTGCAATAGCATCCGGACCAATTGACACTGGTGTCATCAACAAGCCATTTTGGCACCAGTTTCACAACGTTGTCTCACGCAGCGTTTCATGCCACTTTGGCACCAATGGATTTCCAATCCATCCGTTTGATGTTAGGGCTATGCCATTTTTTGTAGCCCTTAGTTTTGTTTTTGCAGCCAGCATATTGGACCTTCGGCATCCGCCTACTCGCAGAGCCCTTTTGGCACCACCTCCATTCCCTTCCACTCCATAGATTTTGGGTTAGGGCTATGACATGTTTTGTGCCCGGAATTTGTTTTGTTTTGGGGCCTGTGGATGGGATTTTGGAATGGACTCTCTAACTTTCACTGCGTTTTCCCACGCGTCAGTCTCACTGCGTATCAGTTCACTGCAGACCCACATCCATTCTTGCCCCATCCATGACCCTTGACTCTAGGGCTATAACAATTTTTGTTGCCCACAATTTTGCTTTGCTTTCACATGGATGGGAACTTAGAATGGATTTCTGACGTTTTCTCCTCTGGAGATCTGGTGTTGCGACCTTGTACCTCATTGCACTGCGTTTCATACTGAGTCCTGGACTCCCAAACGTTGTCAATTTCAACATTCTCGTTTTTGTTTGGAACGCATGCAATGCTAGCTGAAGATCAGCTTTGTTTATCTGCCATGGGTTGAATTTAACCATGGCCAGATGGAAATTACTATGGCTGAAACCAACAGCCAGAAATCCAGCAACTGAAAAGAGGAAATTAAACTATAAAGGTGCGGCGGCGCAGACAAATCCGATAGGATTTGAAAATGGAAACTATGAATATCTGTTCTAATTTTTGTTTATATTTGCCTGAGTTTATTTATATACATATACCTAGTTGTGTCTGGTAAATGGCCAATTAATATAAGTCCACCTTGAACAAGAGTGGGAACAAAGTGGGAACAAGAACCCCAAAGTGGGGCACAAATGGGAACAAAGTGGGAACAAGAACCCCAAAGTGGGACAAGAGTGGGAACAAAGTGGGAACAAGAACCCCAAAGTGGGACAAAAAGGGGACAAAGTGGGAACAAGAACCCCAAAGTGGGGCAAGAGCGGGGAACAAAGTGGGAACAAAGTGGGAACAAGAACCCCAAAGTGGGATAAGAGTGGGAACAAAATGGGAACAAAGTGGGAACAAGAACCCCAAAGTGGGACAAGAGTGGCAACAAAGTGGGAACAAAATGGGAACAAGAACGCCAAAGTGGGAACAAGAAGACCAAAGTGGACAAGAGTGGGAACAAGAACCCCAAAGCGGGACAAGAGTGGGAACACAGTGGGAACAAAGTGGGAACAAGAACCCCAAAGTGGGACAAGAGTGGGAACAAAGCGGGAACAAAGTGGGCACAAGAACCCCAAAGTGGGACAAGAGTGGGAACAAAGTGGAACCAAAGTGGGCACAAGAACCCCAAAGTGGGACAAGATGGGGAACAAAGTGGGAACAAGAACCCCAAAGTGGGACAAGAGTGGGAACAAAGTGGGAACAAGAACCCCAAAGTGGGACAAGAGTGGGAACAAAGTGGGGAACAAAGTGGGAACAAAGTGGGAACAAGAACCCCAAAGTGGGATAAGAGTGGGAACAAAATGGGAACAAAGTGGGAACAAAGTGGGAACAAGTTGGACAAGAACCCCCAAGTGGAACAGAGTGGGAACCAGGTTGAACAAGTGGTGAACAGTGGGGTTTGAAGGGAAAAAGAACCCCAATGACAAGTGGGAAACAATTGTTAACAAAGGGGAACAAGAACCCCCAAGGATTGGGACAAGAGTGGTGAAACAAAGTGGGCAAAACATTGGGGAACAAGAACCCCAAGTGGGACGAGACCCCCAAAGTGGACAAAGTGGGAACAAGAACCCCAAGTGGGACAGATGGGAACAAAGTGGACAAAGTGGGAACAGCAAGTGGGAACAAGCGGGAACGCGCAAGTGGGACAGAGTGAGGAACAAATGGGGCACAAAGCCAAATGGACAAAATGGAACAACTGGGTAACCAAACCCAAAGTGGGACAAGAGTGGGAACAAAAGTTGGGAAACAAGAACCCCAAATTGGGACAAGAGTGGGAACAAATTGGACACGAGTGGGACGAAGTGGGAACAAATTGGAAACAAGAACCCCAAAGTGGGACAGAGTGGGAACAAAAGTGGGACAAAGTGGGGCACACCAAAGTGGGACAGATGGGGAACAAAGTGGGAACACCGTGGGAACAAAGTGTAACAAAGCGGTCACAAAATGGGAACAAAGTGGGAACAACAGCGGGATCAAAACAAAAAAACAAAAAAACACAAACAAACAAAAGTTGAACAGAGTGGGAACAAGAACCCCAAAGTGGGACAAGAGTGGGAACAAAGTGGGAACAAGAATCCGAAGTGGGATAAGAGTGGGAACAAAGTGGGAACAAAGTGGGCACAAGAACCCCAAAGTGGGACAAGAGTGGGAACCAAGTGGGAACAAAGTGGGAACAAGAACCCCAAAGTGGAACAAGAGTGGGAACAAAGTGGGAACAAAGTGGGAACAAGAACCCCAAAGTGGGACAAGAGTGGGAACAAAATGGGAACAAAGTGGGAACAAAGTGGGAACAAGAACCCCAAAGCGGGACAAGAGTGGGGGACAAAGTGGGAACAAAGTGGGAGCAAGAACCCCAAAGTGGGACAAGAACCCCAAAGCGGGACAAGAGTGGGACAAGAGTGGGGAACAAAGTGGGAACAAGAACCCCAAAGTGGGACAAAAAGGGGACAAAGTGGGAACAAAGTGGGAACAAGAACCCCAAAGTGGGACAAGAGTGGGAACAAAGCGGGAACAAAGTGGGAACAAGAACCCCAAAGTGGGACAAGAGTGGGAACAAAGTGGGAACAAGAACCCCAAAGTGGGACAAGAGTGGACACGAGTGGGGAACAAAGTGGGAACAAAGTGGGAACAAGAACCCCAAAGTGGGACAAGAGTGGGAGCAAAGTGGGAACAAGAACCCCAAAGTGGGACAAGAGTGGGAACAAAGTGGGACACGAGTGGGGAACAAAGTGGGAACAAAGTGGGAACAAGAACCCCAAAGTGGGGCAAGAGTGGGGAACAAAGTGGGAACAAAGTGGGAACAAGAACCCCAAAGTGGGATAAGAGCGGGAACAAAACGGGAACAAAGTGGGAACAAGGTGGGCACAAGAACCCCAAAGTGGGACAAGAGCGGGAACAAAGTGGGAACAAAGTGGGAACAAAGTGGGAACAAGAACCCCAAAGTGGGACAAGAGTGGGAACCAAGTGGGAACAAAGTGGGAACAAGAACCCCAAAGTGGGACAAGAGTGGGGAACAAAGTGGGAACAAGAACCCCAAAGTGGGACAAGAATCCCAAAGTGGGACAAGAGTGGGAACAAAGTGAGAACAAAGTAGAAACAAGAACCAAAGTGGGACAAGAGTGGGAACAAAATGGGAACAAAGTGGGAACAAAGTGGGAACAAGAACGCTAAAGTGGGACAAGAGTGGGAACAAAGTGGGAACAAAGTGGGAACAAGAACCCCAAAGCGGGACAAGAGTGGGAACCAAGTGGGAACAAAGTGGGAACAAGAACCCCAAAGTGGGACAAGAGTGGGGAACAAAGTCGGAACAAAGTGGGAACAAGAACCCCAAAGTGGGACAAGAACCCCAAAGTGGGACAAGAGTGGGAACAAGAACCCCAAAGTGGGACAAGAGTGGGAACAAAGTGGGAACAAAGTGGGAACAAGAACCACGAAGCAGGACAAGAGTGGGAACAAAGTGGGAACAAAGTGGGAACAATTGGGAAACAACGGGAATTTGGAACAAAGTGGGAACAAAGTGTAACATTTGTAACAAAGTGGGAACAAAGTGGGCACAAGAACCCCAAAGTGGGACAAGATGGGGAACAAAGTGGGAACAAGAACCCCAAAGTGGGACAAGAGTGGGAACAAAGTGGGAACAAGAACCCCAAAGTGGGACAAGAGTGGACACGAGTGGGGAACAAAGTGGGAACAAAGTGGGAACAAGAACCCCAAAGTGGGACAAGAGTGGGGAACAAAGTGGGAACAAAGTGGGACAAAGTGGGACAAGAGTGGGGAACAAAGTGGGAACAAAGTGGGAACAAAGTGGGAACAAAGTGGGAACAAGAACCCCAAAGTGGGACAAGAGTGGGAACAAAATGGGAACAAAGTGGGAACAAGAACCCTAAAGTGGGACAAGAGTGGGAACAAAGTGGGAACAAGAACCCCAAAGTGGGACAAGAGTGGGAACCAAGTGGGAGCAAAGTGGGAACAAGAACCCCAAAGTGGGACAAGAGTGGGGAACAAAGGGGGAACAAAGTGGGAACAAGAACCCCAAAGTGGGAACAAAATGGGATCAAAGTGGGAACAGAGTGGGAACAAGAACCCCAAAGCGGGACAAGAGTGGGAACAAAGCGGGAACAAGAATCCGAAGTCGGATAAGAGTGGGAACAAAGTGGGAACAAAGTGGGCACATGAACCCCAAAGTGGGACAAGAGTGGGAACCAAGTGGGAACAAAGTGGGACCAAGAACCCCAAAGTGGGACAAGAGTGGGAACAAAGTGGGAACAAAGTGGGAAAGAAGTGGGAACAAAGTGGGAACAAAGTGGGAACAAAGTGGGACCAAGAACTCCAAAGTGGGACAAGAGTGGGAACAAAGCGGGGACAAGAACCTCAAAGTGGGACAAGAGCGGGAACAAAGTGGGAACAAGAACCCCAAAGTGGGACAAGAGTGGGAACAAAGTGGGAACAAGAACCCCAAAGTGGGACAAAAAGAGGACAAAGTGGGAACAAAGTGGGAACAAAGTGGGAACAAGAACCCCAAAGTGGGACAAGAGTGGGAACAAAGTGGGAACAAAGTGGGAACAAGAACCCCAAAGTGGGGCAAGAGTGGGGAACAAAGTGGGAACAAGTGGGCACAAGAACCCCAAAGTGGGACAAGATGGGGAACAAAGTGGGAACAAGAACCCCAAAGTTCTACAGACTCAAATTATGTTGAAGGCTACAACTAATGCGCGTGCAAAGAATGCACCAAGTTTCTAAAAATCTTAAATAGTTACTTTATCCTTTATACCAAAATAAATATATATATATATTAATTCTATCTTTTAAAATTTTATACTTCGAGCATTCTTCGATTTATTTAATCTTTCTCTTTTCACTTGCTGGAATTATTGTTTATTGTCAGCACTGGCTTCAACAACAGGTATTTCTGCTGATGGGCCAGTTCCACCCGCTCCGGCGAGCCGCGCCGGTTATAGGACAGGTGCTCCTGTGAGAAAACAACAAAGGATTATGTGAATGACTGTTGAAAGAGGAATGTGGTTTTTTTTTTTGAGTTTCCGGTCCTTAGGCGGTGCCTCTTCGGTTCTCGGGTCGGCGCCCCTACCGCGCCGGTCTTTAGGACGGTGCCTCTTCGGTTCTCGGGACGGTGCCCATGCTCGCGCCGGTTCTTGGGGCGGTGCCCTTATACGTAAAAAAGAGAAGATGACTGTGTGACTGTAAAGCAAGTGACATGATTATCATAGTTCATTAGAGTGGCCGGTCCTAAGGGCGGTGCCTGTGCGCAAGCTTTGCCTGCCGAGCGCCTGCCTTGATCTCCATAGAAAGCTAAGCGAGAGTGAGACCGTAACCGTCATGCCGTAAGAAAGAGAAGACAACAGCGTAAGCAAATCTGATTATTGGATAGTATTGTGATAAGAAAGCATGATGGTCCATGGAGCAGTGGGGATGCAGCGAATTAA
Source organism: Cladocopium goreaui (assembly GCA_947184155.2). Taxonomy (NCBI): domain Eukaryota; class Dinophyceae; order Suessiales; family Symbiodiniaceae; genus Cladocopium; species Cladocopium goreaui. The sequence continues at coordinate 3,836 of CAMXCT020006776.1, read as the reverse complement.
CAACTCTGCCGAGACGGATGCACAAAGGATGGAACGGATGCATGTGAGACTGAAGATCCCACTTGGAGTGGGTGGGTGGGTTTGATTTTTGACTTGCCAGCTATGCGTTGTGCCTTCAACATATCTTATGTTTGCTTGATCCAAAATTTCACAACAAATTTAGATCAATGTAAAACAAACATGAACAAGTACATGTACCGTTCTACAGACTCAAATTATGTTGAAGGCTACAACTAATGCGCGTGCAAAGAATGCACCAAGTTTCTAAAAATCTTAAATAGTTACTTTATCCTTTATACCAAAATAAATATATATATATATTAATTCTATCTTTAAAATTTTATACTTCGAGCATTCTTCGATTTATTTAATCTTTCTCTTTTCACTTGCTGGAATTATTGTTTATTGTCAGCACTGGCTTCAACAACAGGTATTTCTGCTGATGGGCCAGTTCCACCCAACTTTAACTATCAGTGGAAATGCCTATCGATGATCCATACCCCAAAATAGTTGAGAGGGATTTCCAGCAAGTGAATCAATTCGGAAGAGACCAGGGCAGGGAAATGTCCGGAGGAGTGAAGCTTGGCTTCACTTGAGCGACCCAAAGGTCTTGCAATGAAAAACGCACGCGGTCAGCCTGTACAAACGAATGAGGAATGGGAGCCATGCCGTCCCAACGGCTCAAATCGTCGGCTATGAAGTTGTCGTGCCCTGGAATGTGACCTACATCAATTTCCATACCTGTTTTTGCTGCAAGTAAGCAAAGTTTTTCGATGAAGAAACATAGGGGGCGTGACATGGTGAACAGCTTATTGCTTGAAGCCTCTGCGCCGGTATTGTCTGAAAGTGATTTCAAACATAATGGCAGCCGGTGATTAGGGAAAAACTTGGAGGTGACCCATAACAGCGCAATTTGCGCGAGGGTTTCCAAACATGTAATACTCTTTTGTAAATCATCCGGTAGAGTAAGGCCGATGGCATGAAAGTGCTCGTGTGAAAAGGATTCAGAAAACCATTTTGAGTGTTCGGATGCATCAGTGATGAATCCACCAATCTGGCAGCGGTTTCCTGAGGCCATAGCGTCAGCAGCTGCGTGACCTGACCAGTATGGCTTTGGCCTCAGTGTGCGGACTGGTTGAAGACCTGAAAGCCAGTCCTGAAAAAGCTTGATGACCCGTCTGGAGTCATCTGACAGCTTGCGGCGTGAAGTGGCAGGGTCTCACAGAGGGCAAGGTAGGGCAGGGTCTCGCCCATCAAACATCTTCAAATATCTTCAAATGAATTAGAACAGATGGCAGGGTCTCACACATCAAGGAAGGCAGAATCTCACATAAAGGCAGGGCTTCACAGAAGACAGGGTCTCGCCCACTAAACAAAGGCAGGGTCTCACAGAAGGCAGGGCATCATAAAATAAAACATAAATAAACAAAGTCAGGGTTTCTCACAGAAGGAAGAGTCTCACAGAAGGCAAAGCCTCACAGAAGCCAGGGTCTCACAGAAGGCAAGGCCTCACAGAAGCCAGGGTCTCACAGAAGGCAAGGTCTCACAGAGGGCATGGTCTCACAGACAGCAAGGTGTGTCACTCATAGCAGGGACTCACACAAGGCATGGTTTCACAGAACACAAGGTGTCACATGTTGAACTGAGGCCTAACTCCCACAGAAGGCAAGGCATCACAGAAGGCAGGGCCTCACAGAAGGCAAGGCCTCAAAGAAAGCAAGGTCTCACAGAGGGCCCAACATTATGAACAAAGGCAGGGTCTCAGAGAAGGAAGGGCCTCACAGAAGGCAACGCCTCACAGAAGCCAGGGTCTCACAGAAGGCAAGGCCTCACGGAAGCCAGGGTCTCACGGAAGGCCAAGTCTCACAGAAGGTCTCGCAGAAAGGCTTCACAGAAGACACAGTCTCGCCCATTGAACAAAGCCAGGCTCACAGAAGGCAGGGGGGTGCCAAGCCTAGTTTGGCTACAAGCATGCGTATCACATATGGCGCAATGCAGGGTCTCACACAACAGACAGGGAAATAAAGGACCTCGCACCTGAAGGTGTTTTCACCCGTGAAATCACACGCTCCCGAACTGTTGCTCTCCTCTACTGCTCCCACACGCGAGCTGCTCTTGCTCACTTTCCGGCCCTGGACACTCTTCCATAACTGAAACTTAGGATTTTATATTTGGTCTTCGATAGGAGCAAGATTCAATCTATAGACATGCTGCACATTTTTCAATAAGAACAGATGGCAGGGTCTCACACATCAAGGAAGGCAGGGTCTCACAGAAAGGCAGGGCTTCACAGAAGACAGGGTCTCGCCAGGGTCTCACAGAAGGCAGCAGGGTATCATAGAATATAGTTAAGGACAGCTGGTAGGCAGGGATCCGCGCTGATGATCTAGTAAGCAGATTAGGTACACTTAAGTACCCCCACGATAGCAAATTCTGAGGTACACTTCTGCCCACTGGGGTGCCTTTGTTTGTATGTTGTATGTAGCTGAATCTGCCTACTGGGGCCGGGGTTCCCACCATTATGTATATAAACAAATTACATATACCTCAGAATTTGCTATCACGGGGGTACTTAAGTGTACTTGCCAACTAGATGGGCATGGGGGTACAATTCTTACTAGATATTACTAGATCATCAGCGCGGATCCCTGCCTACAGGCCATCCTTAGCTATGAATAGTATCGGTGGGAGATGCACCCTCTGCTAACTGGTAGGAGTGGCGGTCTGGTTTTTCTTGCACCTAGTATCCAATACCCCAAGGTCATGAAACACATAGTACTGCAGTAAGCAGATGGTGGGGGGGGGCGGGTTTGCTTTCTTTTTCCCCTCTTCTTGGTCCTTCTCTACCCCATGATGGAACTACATTACTATTTGCTCCTAATTTGCGGGGTTGTATGGGTCCCCGTGCGGACAGGCAGCGTACATGCATACATTAAGGATAGACAGTATAGACAGTGCTAGTGCTGGTGCTAGTGTTAGTGCCAGTGCTGTTCAGCAAATGGAGCCGCGAACTGAGGCGATGTCTCTCTATCTATCTATATCTATATCTACCTATCTACCTATCTATTTGTATATATGCACATGTCTATGTATATGCTCAAATGGAAAGGAGGTGCAGTAAGCAGAAGCCACAATATGTTTCGCACCCTTCTGAGGTACACTTCTGCCTACTACCCCTGCTTGTCCAAAACCTGCGAAAATAGCCTCCCCGACGAACATGCTAAAAACACACCAAATCGGACACATTTTAGGGCAGTAGTAACACTAAATTTCCTGCCTCCTGCCTACCGGACGTCTCAGACTATAAGCCAAGTCAAGGTCTCACAGAAGGAAGGGTCTCACAAAAGGCAAAGCCTCACAGAAGCCAGGGAGGCAAGGCCTCACAGAAGCCAGAGTCTCACAGAAGGCATGTCTTAGAGGGCAAGGTCTCACAGAAAGCAAGGTGTGTCACTCATAGCAGGGACTCACACAAGGCATGGTTTCACATCTGAAACAAAGGCATGGTTTCACAGAACATAAGGTGTCACATGTTGAATTGAGGCTTAACTCTCACAGAAGGCCGGGCCTCACAGAGGGCAGGGCCTCACAGAAGGCAGGGCTTCACAGAATGCAAGGTCTCACAGAAAGCAAGGTCTCAGAGAAGGAAGGGTCTCACAGAAGGCAAAGCTTCACAGAAGCCAGAGTCTCACAGAAAGCAAGGCCTCCCAGAAGCCAGGGCCTCGCAGAAGGGCAAGATCTCACAGACGGTCTCACAGAAAGGCAGGGCTTCACAGAAGACAGAGACCATTAAACAAAGGCAGAGTCTCACAGAAGGCAAGGCCTCACAGAAGCCAAGG